>PVIY010057491.1:0-12888 GCA_004026745.1 Myrmecophaga tridactyla
CTAAAAAAAAAAAAAAAAATTCAGAAAGAGTCCTGTAATAATGGGATATTCACATGGAAAAGAATGAAATGTGATCCCCATACCAAAAAAAAAAAAAAAAAAAGATGAAGGAGAGATTAAAATTTCCACAAACAAACAAAGTCTGAGGGAATTTGTCAGAGACTTGCTCTACAAGAAATACTAAAAGGACTTCTGTTGGCTGAAAAAACAAGACAGGAGAGGGAGGTCTGGAGGAGGCACAGAATTGAAGAGTATCAGTAAGGGCAAGTTAAAGGATAAAAATAGAGAGAGGGAAATGAATATATAGATATGACAAATAAAAAAACAAATAAAAAGATGGTAGACTCTAGAACTACCTTTACAGTAATAATTTTGAATATTAACAGATTAAAGTCACCAATGGTTTGTTTGGTAAAGCTGCCAGAATGCAATATACCAGAAATAGAACAGCTTTTAAAAAGAGAATTTATTAAGTTACAAGTTTACAGTTCTAAAGCTATAAAAAATGTCCAACCTAAGGCTTCCAGGCAAAGATACCTCGGCTCAAGAAGGCCAGTGACCTTTGGGGTTTCTCTCTCTGCTGGGAGGGCACATGACAATGTCTGCTAGCTTTCTCTCTTCATTTCCCTGTGTGAATTTTCTTTCTGCATCTCCAAAGATCTCTGTCTGTGTGGGCTCTGTCAGCACTAAAGCTTTCTCCAAAATGGTTCCCTCTTAAAGGACTCCAGTAAGCAATCCCACCTTAAATGGGTATAGACACATCTCTATGGAAACCACCTAATCAAAAGTTACTATTCACAACTGGGTGGGTCACATCTCCATGGAAACAATCAAAAAGATTCCACCTAGCAATACTAAATGAAGTTTAAAGAACCTGGCTTTTCTGGGGTGTGTGAGAGTTTCAAACTGGCACATCAATTAAAAGACACAGGTTGGCAAAATGGATCTAAAAATATGATCCATCTATATGCTGCTTACAAGAGACTCATCACAGACACAAGGATACAAATAGATTGAAAGTAAAAGGATGAAAAAAGATCTTTTCTGCAAGCTGTGACCAAAAGAAAACATGAGAAGCTATACTAATATCAGATAAAACAGACTTTAAATGTAAAGATGTCATAAGAGACAAGGAAGGACACTACATATTAATAAAAGGGACAATTCACCAAGAAGAATAGCAATCATCAATGTTTATGCTCCTAATCAAGAAACTCCAAAGCACATCAGGCAAACATTGGCAAAGCTGAAGGGAGCAATAGACATTTCAACAATAATAGTGGGAGAATTCAATACACCAATCTCCTCTATAGACAGAACAACCAGACAGGATGATCAACAAGGAAGTAGAAAACTTAAACAATGTGATAAATGAATTAGACCTAGCAGACATATATGGAATGTTATACCCCAAAACACCAGGATATACATTCTTCTCTAGTGCTTGTGTAATGTTCTCCAGAGTAGATCATATGCTGGGGCACAAAATAGGTGTTTATAAATTTATTAAGAATGAAATTATTCAAGGTACTTTCTCTGACCACAATGGAATGAAGCTGGAAATTAATAACCACCAAAGAAATAGAATGCTCACAAATATATGGAGATTAGGTAACATACTCTCAATCAGTGAGTCAAAGAAAAAATTGCTAGAGAAATTGGTAAATATCTAGAGATGAATGAAAATGAGAATACAACATATCAAAATGTATGGTATGTGGCAAAGAGAAGGAAATTTATTGCCCTAAATGTTTATATTAGAAAATAAAAATGATCAAAACTCGAGGACTTAACTTCTTACCTGGAGGAACTGCAGGAAGAACAGCAAACTAACCCCAAAGCAATAGGAGAGAAGAAATAACAAGATTAAATCAGAAATAAATTATTTGGGGAATAAAAAAAAATAGAAAGATTTGAAAAAATCAAAATTTGGTTCTTTTAGAAAAACAATAAAAATGGATAGCCCCTAGCTAGGTTGACAAAGAAAAAAGAGGGAGGATGCAAATAAAATCAGAAATGAGAGGGGGTTCTTTATTATGGACCCTGAAGAAATAAAAAATATCACAAGAGGATACTATGAACAACTATATGCCTATAAACTAGACAACTTAGATGAAATAGACAAACTCCTCAAAACACATGAATAAGCTACACTGACTCAAGAAGAAATAGATCTCAACAAATAAATCACAAGTAAAGAGATTCAATCAGTTATCAAAAATCTTCCTACAAAGAAAAGCCCAGGGTCAGATGGCTTCACAGGGGAATTTTGTTAAAACATCCCAAAAAGAATTAATAAAATCTTGCTCAAACTCTTCCAAAAAACTGAAGAAAAAGGAACACTTACTAATCCATTTTATCAAGCTAACATCACTTTAAAATGAAAGCCAGATAAAGATGCTACAAGAAAGGGAACTACAGACCAATCTCCTTAATGAACATAAATGCAAAAATTCTCAACACAATATTAGCAAATCAAATCCAATGACACATTAAAAGAATTATACGTTACAAACAAGTGGAGTTTATATCAGGAATGCAAGGGTGGTTCAACACAAGAAAATCAATCAATGTAATACAGCACAATAACAAGTTGAAAGGGAAGAATCACACGATCATATCGACTGATGCTGAAAATCATTCAACGAAATTCAGCATCCTTTTCTGATAAGAAAATTTCAAAAGATTGGAATCGAAGGAAACTTTCTCACTATCGTAAAGGGCATATATGAAAAACCCTAGCCTGCATCATACTTAATGAGAGACTGAAGCATTTCCCCTAAGACCAGGAAAGAGACAATGATGCCCATTGTCACCACTATTATTCAACAGTGTACTAGAAGTTCTACCTAGAGCAATCAGACAGGAGGAAGGAATAAAAGGCATCCAAATTGGAAAGGGAGAACTAAAATTTTCATTATTTGCAGATGACATGATACTATACTTGGAAAATACTGAGAAATCTACAGCAAAGCTATCTGCAACAATAAACAATTGCAGCAAAGTGGCCCAATACAAGATTAATGTATAAAAATCAGTAATGTTTCTATAAGTAAGGACCTAACTGAGGAAACAATTAAGGGAAAAATCCATTCGAACTAGTAAATAAAAGAGTCAAATATTTAGGATAAACTTAACCAAGGTTGTAAAAACCTGTACACAGAAAACTATAAAACATCTCTAAAAGAAATCAAAGAAGATATAAATAGGTGAAAAGACATTACATCCTCATAGACAGGAAGGATAAATGTAATTATGATGACAATTCTACCCAAACTGATCTACAGATTCAAGGCAATACCAATCAAAATTCTAACAACCTACTTTGAAGACTCAGGGAAGCTAGTTATCAAATTTATTTGGAAGGGAAAAAGACCTTGAAGAGCTAAAAATATCCTAAAAAAAAAAAAAGAACAAAGTGGGACCACTAACACTTCCTGACTTGAAAACTTACTATAAAGCCACAGTGGTCAAAACAGCATGATACTGGCACAAAGATAGAAGTATTGACCAATGGAATTGAATTGAGAATATAGAGATAGACCACCAAATCTATAGTCAATTGATCTTCAACAAGGCCCCCAATCCACTGAACTGGGACACAATAGTTTTTTCAGTTAATGGGCATGGGAGCTCTGGATATCAATAGCCAAAAGAATGAAATAGGACCTCTACCTTATACCCTGTACAAAAATATCTCAAAGTGGATCAAAGACCTAAATATAAGAGCCAGTACCATAAAACTCCTAGAAGAAAACATAGGGGAACATCTTCAAGACCTAGTAATAGGCAGCAGCTTCTTAAACTATACACCTAAAGCACAACCAATGAAAGGGAAAATAGATAAATGTGAAGTCCTCAAAATCAAATGCTTCTGTGCTTCAAAGGACTTTGGCAAAAAGGTAAAGAGGCACTCACCTCAAAGCGAGAAAATATTTGGAAACCACATATCATAATGACTTGACATCCTGTATAAATAAAAAAAAATCATACAACTCAACAACAAAGGAACAAACAATCCAATTCTCAAATGGGCAAAGGATATGAATAGACATTTTTCCAAAGAGCAAATACAAATGGCTTAAAAGCACACTAGCAGATGCTCATCTTCATTAGCTATAAGGGAAATGCAAATCAAGAGTACAATGAGCTATCACCTCATATAAGAATGGCTGTGATTAAACAAACAGGAGACTACAAATATTGGAGGGGATGTGGAGAAATTGGAGCACTTATTCCCTGCTGGTGGGACTGTATAATGGTACAGCTGTTGTGAAAGACAGCTTGATAGTTCCTCAAAAAACTTGGTATTGAGCTGCCCTATGACATGGCAATGCCGATACTCAGTGTATACCCAGAAGAGCTGAAAGCAGTGACACGAACAGACATTTGCACACCAATGTTCATAGCAGCATTACTCACAATTGCCAAAAGATGGAAACAATCCAAGTGCCCATCAACAGACAACTGAAAAAACAAAATGTGGTATATACATATGATGGAATACTTTGCAGCAATAAGACAAAACAAGGTCCTGAAGCATATGACAATATAGATTAACCTTGAGGATATAATGCTAGTGAAATAAGTCAGACACAGAAGGATAGATACTCAATGATTTCCCTATTATGATCTTATTAAAGGTAAACTCAGAGTCTTAAATTGTAGAATATAGGGGACCTAGAGATACACAAAAACTAGAGATGGGTGAAAGTTTACCTAATGAGTTTGATCTTACTGTAGAGGAATGGATAGAAGTGATGGTAGTTTGTTAGAAGGTTATAAGTAATTTTGCCATATTGAAGGTGAATATGATTGAAAGGGGTCATATAGAACCATGTATCCCACTAATTAACATCACAAATATAAATATGTTTTTGCAAGAAAAAAATCTAAATTGGCAAAGGGGCCATCAGGAGAAGCTCTGGGGACAGAATGTGTCAAGCAGAGGACTTAGCAAATGCAAAGACCCTGGGGTGATAGTGTCATTGGTGTGAACAAGGTTGTTAAGGCCATAATAACTGAGAGATGGTAAGAGGTGAGATCCAAGTTGTAGGTGGAAGTCTGTAAGTCATAAAATATGTTAGTTAATTTTGTTTCAGCTGCAGGTAAAAGAAATGAACTGAAACTACTTGCAGTAGTCATCTGCACACACGGCCACCTTCTATTCCTCCCAGCTTCATATGCAGACATTGCATCTCCCATGACGTAGTCTCCTGAATCCTTGAATCAGGGCTGACCCTGTGACTTGCTTTGACCAATGGAATACAGAAAAAGTAACATTTGAGAGCTTTTGAGTCCAAATGGCCATATTCTCATTTAATCAACACTCCCAGCGCTTAAGAGGACTAAGAACTTCTTCTTCCCCCTGGCAGGCCTGAGGACACCATGCTATTAGGAATCCTAAAGAAGCCACATGGAGGGGCCACATGGAGGAAAACCAAGGCACTCCAGCCAACAGCCCCTGCCCACCCAGCAGAGGAAAGTTACTACATAAGTGACCCTGGGTGAGACCAGCAGAACCACCCAGTCCATCCATAGACTCTGGAGAAACAGTAAATCATTGTTTAGCCTCTGAAAAAATAGAGTGAATTCAACCTAAATTGCTAGATGGGTTACAGTTTTACTATCTCTTCTGTCAGCTCATTAAAAAATATTCATCCCTTAATACTCATTTTTTTCCTCCTTCCCAGTAGCTAACATTTGTTGAGGGCTTTACACATGCCAAGCACTATACTCTACGTGCATTATCTAATTTAAGCCTTAAAATGATCCCATGATGGTTGCACTATCATTCTCCCCATTTCACAGATAAGGAAACTGAGGCTCAGAAAAATGCAGTGTCTTGCTCAAGGCAAGACTAGTAAGCTGTGTGCTAATAAGAGGGGAACCAGTTTAAGAACACAGGCCTGACCTTCTCCAAAGCCAAGTTTTTAATCACAACATTTTACAAGGGCCATTGTCTCTACCAGGCACATGAGTCATTTTTGATACCATTTCCTCAAGGTGAAGGCCAAGCAGCCATGGGAATATAAAACTAAGATCCCAGTAGCAATGCCACACAGAGAACAGGGGGACAGAGGCCTCCCTCCAACCCAGTCCACCCTGATGGCTCATTTAAGTCTTCAGTCATACAATTGTTTGACTTATTTTTAATATGGGAAGAGCGTAATAAGCATATATTGTATTAAATTTTACCATAATGACAAGCATTTTTACAACTTTTTTTTAACTTCTTGTTGTAGTAACATATATACAACTCAAAATCTCATTTTCTGTCTACTTTGTTAGAGTCACTCAGAGCCTGCCTCACCAAGCAAGGGTGATATTTAATGTACTTGAATCCTTCAAGATTTTACATCATTTAGACCCAAAGAACCAATCTATTTTACAATCCATAATGTTTCCTTGGCTGCTCAAGCAAATAGCATGCAATGGGTTGGCTTAAACAATCGGAATTTATTGGCTAACATTTTTGAGGCTAAAAAAAGTCCAAATCAAGGCCTCATGAAAACAGTGCTTTCTTCCCAAAGACTGGTGTTCTGGGGTTGCCTGCCAGTAATCCTTAGTCCTGGGCTCCTCTGTCACATGGCAATGCACGTGGTGGCCTCTCCTGGCCTCTCAATTCTCTTCTGAGTTCCACTGATGTTCAGCTTCTGCTTATAAAGGACTCCAATAGTAGACTAAAGACCCGTCCTGGTTGAGTTGGGCCACACCTTAACTGAGGTCACCTCATCAAAAGGTCCTACTTACAAAGGGTTCACACCCACAGAAATAGATTAAATTTAAGAACATGTTTTTCTGGGGTGCACTGTTCCAAATCACCACACTGACCCTCTTCTTTCCTGTGCAATTCAATCACAAATGGTTACCAGGAACTCAGCCATGGCAACCCCCATTCGGCACCTGGTTACCACCCTGGAGACTGTGTCTGTGTTCCTTGGGGCTTCTCTAACACAGTTTTCCAAGTTAGGTTTGACCTCATCCAAAAAACAGGACAAATGCAAAGCCTTGGGAAAGAGACACAGAAGGACCCTCGTGCCTGCATCTCTTGGAGGTAACATAAGGCAGCTAGAAAATCTGGGGCCCTTCAGATTTTCATGATACAAAGAGAATAGGAATCACCTCAAAGCAGTGAAGTTATTGAGTCTCCAGGGGATTGGTTCCTATCTGGGTTAAAATCTGGCTTTGGCAGAAAGCCATGTCCCCTTCCAAACCCATTCACCAGCCTTGCAGGGGGTCCACTATTTCTGTCATGGTGTCTCCTCATCACAGTGTCTTCCTGGAAAAGGGCAAGATTAGTTTCATTTTGGTTCATTGCAACACAAGCTGCTTCCCAGAGCTAATGGAAGGGGAAGAAGGGCTGGAGAAATCCTACTTCACTAACCCCCAGCTATGTCCCACTTTCCTCACGATTCCAGGCTACCCCTGCCATCAGATTCTTGGGCTGCATCCTTTTCCCCTAGATTCTCTGATTTTCTAGAACATTGCTTCCCTCCATCAGCCTTTCACATAATGCCTTGTTTGTTCCATTGATTGATGAGTGAATGCCTCCTTGTCTCCTTAATCAGAATGTGCATTTCTGGAGGACTGGGACTATATTTTAAGATATATTTATATCTTTGTTCAGTTCAGTATATGGAGTTATATGTCTTCCCTGATGACCCTATTTAAAATTCCAGACAAATCATCCCCTCCCCTCTACCCTGTAATAGAATTTACTTGTTTATTTTGTTTAGTATCTGACCCCCATTAGAAGGTTAGCTCCAGAAGGCAGGTATTTATTTTTGTTTTGTTCACTGATTTTCCTCTAGCATTTAGATTGCCTGGCATACAACTAGTGCACAATAATAGGTGTTGAACTAATGCATGAGTTAAGGAATGAATGATGCAAAGAACTATGCAGTGATGCACCAAGTAATTTCTCTATCACTCTTTATGAATTGTAGGATAATTTATTTAGGCTTTCAAGTCAATTTTTAACTTTTAAAAAACTTCATTTTTTAACTTTTTTTCTAGCTTAAGAAATCCTAAAATAAAGGGTAACCACCAGAGATTAATTGAACTTTTCCTATGTGCCAGTGACCACATTCTCATTTAATCAACAAAAATTTCCATCCCCAGATCAATGCTACTAAGTTGACATTTTATTGATGAGGGTCTAAGTCTTTTCCTGAGCTTTTCAGTCCAGCCCAGCCAAACTTCCCCTGGCTGGGGGTACCCAGGAAATGTAGGAAGATGTCTGCAACCTATAGAACTAGTGTTGGGCAAGTGCATGACAGGAAAGGCAACTGGAAAAAGCAGTTCCTGATCAGTCAGGCTTTCTTCATTAGATGATGAGCGATTTTAGCTGGACCTTAACTGTCAACTAAGATGGGAGTGACTGCAGATAGAGTGTGTTTCAGGGAAAAGAGGGAGTTCAGTTTGGGTCATCTTGAATTTGAGATGTCTAATCAACATTCAAGAACAGATGTTGCATAATCAGTTGGATATACACATCTGAAGTACAAGCAAGAGGGCTAGAGATATAAATCTGGGAGTCAACATCTTGGAACCTTGTCCAAGACAAATACCACTGGGCTGCCAAGCCACAGCTTCTTAGCTGTCAGAGCCCCAATCTTCAGAGTATGTCACATGCTTTTGAAAGGTTGAGGAGTGTTGTGTATAGGTTTCCATGTTCCCTGCATGGCTGCAGCTCCTGCATTCCAAAGCTCAAGTTTGACGTATTCCATGTCTCATTGGGGTCCCACTGGCATTCCATGTGTGATCAGCTGTAATTGTTCCAGGTTGGAAGGGTGAACTCCAGAAATTGCCTTGAGACTTTCCCCTGGGCTTCCTGTGGCTGACCCAGCCACTTTTAAATGGATGCTTTCTTCCTTTAGATATATTAGATCTATAATCCAGCTCTAAGATACAGCCTGCCTCATTTCAGTGACTTTGTCTACCTCTTATCTGAAGCAGTAGACACTGATTTCTTCATGGAATGTAAGAATCGTCTAGTTTTCCATCTTACCATATTCTGGGCAAACTGTATACCACCTTCACTAATTGCCCAGTCAATATGCATCTTACCCCTGCCCCCAGATGTGAAGATGGAGATTATAAGTGATGAGATGAAGGAAGGGAATCCAGGAGTACCACCAGAGCACAGAGCTTTTATATGGGGTATCTGACTTAGGGATAAAGAAAGTTGTTTAGCAACATTGAGATTGGAAATCATAAATTTGTTCTGGAACCAGTCCAGCCTGACTGTAAAATATTCTCCAGGTGAATTGAAACAGAGAAAACAAATGGTACAGCTGCTTCAGGATGGGGAAGTAGCTGGGCAGGTATGGTAAGAGGTCATTCAGAGAGCAGGTCTGAGTCACAGATGAAACCATAGCTGAAGCAATTGCCAGTGGGTTCCAGGCTGTGTAAAGGATGAACGTAAAGCCAGAAGGAACTGATACATGGAGTGTCCCTCTCAGAAGGCTGGAGGTGAAACTGTGAGGACCTCAAAAGGATGAAGAGGGGAGGAAATCCAGACACACAAACCCAGGATGAGGTAGACTAACCCAGCTGATGCCCTCATGCCCAGTCTGGCACAGAGTCCTCAACAACCCATCTCCTCCCACCAAACAAGGCAGTGGGAATCTTACATGCCATACCCCACCCACCAGAGATCCCAGATACCAGAGCTAAATGAAGCCTGAGTTTCCCAGGAACTATTCAGCCCCTACAGATGGATCTCTCCAGGCTTTTCCCCTTACACTGGACCTACCAATTTCAACTTTTGGTCTCAGCAAATCCAGATTCATCTTTTATTAGAATGGCATTGAGGTATCTCACAGCATCAAATGAGTAGCTGAAGAATTAAGCCTTAGAAAGGTAGGAACCAGGAAAATTCTGAGGATCCTGAGGTCTGAAACTTGGGACTCAAACACCATTAGAACCATCACTCTATTTTCACCTTCCTTCTCTCTTTCACTATGCAGATTAATGTCATTCTCCCTTCCTGCAGAGTGGAAGAACTCTAGAACTAGCTGCCTGGGCTTTACCCTATCTCTGCTCTTCCATTTATCAGTTGTGTGGCCTTGACCAATTTACTTAGCCTCTCTGCCTCAGTTTCCTTATGGAAATAATTATAGTGCCTACCTCATAGGGTTGCTTGAAGAATGTGGTGATTTGAAGCTGGATATAACCCAGAAAAACATGTTCTTAAATCTAATCTATTCCTGTGAGTGTTAACTCATTATAAGTAGAAACTTTTGTGAAGTTACTTCAGTTAAGAAGGTGTGGCCCACTTTATTCAGATGGGTCTTTATCCTACTACTGGAGTTCTTTATAAACAGAGTGAAATTCAGACAGAAAGAGAAAGCCATGGAGGGAGAAGCCAGAGGCTGAAATTCATCAGAACCCAAAAGAGAAGGGAGAGACCAGAAGATACCACCATGTGCCTTGCCATGTGACAGAGGAGTCAAGGATCGCTGGCAGCCAACCCCAGAAAGCCACAGTCTTCAGGAAGAAAGCATCACCTCAATGATGCCTTGCTTTGGACTTTCTTTTAGCCTTGAAACCATAAACTAGCAAATTCCCATTGCTTAAACCAAACCATTGCATGGTATTTGCTTGAGCAGCCTAGGAAACTTAAACAAAGATTAAGTAATTTAATACTTCTAAAGCACTTAGAAGATTCTTGCCCTCTACCTCCAGGTACTGCCTTATCTAAGAGAAGAGCTTGGGCACTCGGAATGATAATCAGTGATCCAGCACTCAAAGTTGAAGGTAATAAACTAGGGTCCCATTCAGGCCAAAAGTGGTTTATCCACAGAGATCCGATCTCATGCATAGGGTTGGGGAGTAGGCACAGCAGGAGCTTTGGTGCTACTCAGAATCACACAGGAAGCATTTCTATTAGGAGCAGGGGAACCTGTTCCAAACCTCGGTATTTCCTTTCAGATCCCTACTCTACCATCGAGCCTCTTATTCGCAGCAGATTATCACACCTACAACGTCACAGGAAAAACTCACCCGGCTCCTACATTCAGATTCATCTGCTTTAAAGCCCATCCATACTGCTTTTCCTCCATTTCTGTGAATGAGGTGCACCCTCCTATCCAAGAATAATTCCCCCTATTGTCCTTTATATGCCCCTACATTCTTCCTGAGGACTGTGTCTCCATCAGCCATCTCCTCTCTCCTGCTTCCTTCATATCTTCTGCCTTACCCTCTCAGTTGGCCCCTTCCCATTAGCACTAAAACCAGCTCAAATCTCTTTCTCCCTAAAGACAAACAGCTCTCCCTTTACTTCTCCCTCATTAGGTCTCCTTATTTCCTTTCCCAGCCCAGCTCCTCAAAAGTTTCTCTCATTCCACTGACTACTTCTTCCCCTCCCATTCACTCCTCAACTCTCTGTCTTACAGTTCCCACTCACATCTCATTAGAAACTAACACCTCCCCCCATTTGCCAAATATCTGGGCCTCTACTGAATTCGGCATAACTGACCACCCAATCTCTTCTCTCTGGACTTCTACAGTAACAGTCTCCCTGGTCCTCCTCTTGCTTCTCTGATCATTACTCCTCCATGTTCTCCATGTTCACCTCCATCTTTGTCCACCAGTTCATGAACAATCATCTGTTCAGGGTCCATTCTGGGCCCACAACTCTCCTCCCCCTACCCACGAAGGTCTCTCTGGGTGGTCTCATCTATTCTCATAGCTCCAGCTACTGCTTACACAAGCTGATGATTCTCAAGTCTATATCCATTAGCTTAATACTCCCTCCTGAATGTCAGACTATCTATCCAGTAGTCCATTATGCATTGTCGTGGTCAGGGTCATGTGTCAACTTGGCCAAGTGGTGGTACCCATTTTTCTGGTTGGGCAAGTGCTGGCCTGTCTGTTGTGATGAGGACATTTCATAGAATTAAATCATGATCATGTCAACTGCATCCAAAGCTGATTCCATTTGTAATCAGCCAAAGGGGAGTGTCTTTTCCAATGAGTGATGCTTAATCTAATCACTGGAAGCCTTTTAAGGAGAATTCAGAGGGGACAGTCTGTGGAGTTCGCTCAGACCCTCTGTTGGAATCATCAGCTTCACATCTTGCCCTGCAGATTTTGGACTCTGCATTCCCATGGTCACATGAGACACTTTTATAAATTTTATATTTGTGAGTGTTCCTTGTTGATTCTGTTTCTCTAGAGAACCCTAACTAATACATCTTGCTACCAGGACTGGTTCTTAAGAAACAGAATCTTAAAAATGGGTTTTTATGAATGGTTTTCTACTCTGACTGGACTCAAAGGCACTAAGGACTCTGATTCCCATAATCAGAATGACACTACCAATCCATGGAGTGAGTGGGCAAAAGAGATAGTCAACTGCGTGGGACATGACTCCCAGGGGTGTGGACCTTCCTGGCAATGTGGGACAGAGGTCCTGGAATGAGCTGAGACTCAGCATCAGGGGACTGAGAAAAACCCTAGAATGAGCTGAGAATTAACATCAAGGGATTGAGAGAACCTCCTCGAACAAAAGGGGGAAGAGTGAAATGAGACTAAGTGTCAATGGCTGAGAGATTCCAAACAGAGCGAGAGGTTATCCTAGAGGTTATTCTTATGCATTAAGTAGATATCACCTTGTTGTTCAAGATGTAGTAGAGAGGCTGGAGGGAACTGCCTGAAAATGTAGAGCTGTGTTCCAGTAACCATGTTTCTTGATGATGATTGAACAATGATATAGCTTTCACAATGAGACTCTGTGAATGTGAAAACCTTGTGTCTGATGCTCCTTTTAGCTACTGTATCAACAGAAGAGTAGAACATATGGAATAAAAATAAATAATAGGGGGAACAAATGTTAAAATAAATTCAGTTTGAAATGCTAGTGGTAAATGAAAGCGAGGG
>PVIY010057492.1:0-12865 GCA_004026745.1 Myrmecophaga tridactyla
CTGAGTGAGACTAGCCAGAAACAAAAGGACAAGTACTGTATGGTCTCACTGATATGAACTGACATTAGTGAATAAACTTGGAGAATTTCATCGGTAACAGAGACCATCAGGAAATAGAAATAGGGTAAGATATTGGGTAATTGGAGCTGAAGGGATATAGATTGTGCAACAGGACTGGCTGTAAAATCTCAGATATGGACAGCACAATACTACCTAACTGTAATACAATTATGTTAGAACACTGAGTGAAGCTGAATGTGAAAATGATAGAGGGAGGAGGGCTGGGGGCACAAATGAAATCAGACAGAAAGATAGACAATGAAGACTGAGATGGTATAATCTAGGAATGCCTAGAGTGTATAATGATAGGGACTAAATGTACAGATTTTAAAATGTTTTTGCATGAGGAAGAACAAAGGAATGTCATTACTACAGGGTGCTGAAAATAGATGGTAATAATTATTTTAAAATTTTAACTTGTGTGTGAGACTAAAGCAAAAAAATGTTTGTTAGGTACAAAATTTATATTTCGACTAGTGCAGTCCCGAATATAACTTATGTGGAAAGTTTACTTGAACACCATAAGTATAGGGAACCTTGAGTAGGGCATAAGATTTTGTAGGTTTGTCCAGAGTGATGCACTAGTAAGTCCCAGAGTGATTTGAACAGTGAGTAAAAAAGTATTTGCAAAGTCCCCTTGGGGGAATGGTGAGAAAGGGGGAAAATTCAACTTTCCCAAGTGGAGAATTCTTGATATTCTCATAAGCACTGGGGATAACTAAAGCAATAGGCTGATCCCCCAATCTTGGGGGTTGTTCATATGAAACTTAACCCCACAAAGGACAGGTCGAGCCTACTTAACATTAGGCCTAAGAGTCACCCCCAAGAGAACCTCTTTTGTTCCTCAGATGTGGCCTCTCTCTCCAGCAAACAGAACAAGCAAACTCACCGCCCTCCCCTTGTCTATGTGGGACATGACTCCCGGGGGTGTGGACCTTCCTGGCAACGTGGGACAGAAATCCTAGAATGAGCTGAGACTCAGCATCAAGAGAATGAGAAAACCTTCTCGACCAAAAGGGGAGAGAGTGAAATGAGATAAAATTAAGTGTCAATGGCTGAGAGATTCCAAACAGAGTACTGAGGTTATTCTGGAGGATATTCTTATGCATTAAATAGATATCACCTTGGTAGCTAAGATATAATGGAGAGACTGGAGGGAACTGCCTGAAAAGGTAGAGTTGTGTTCCAGTAGTCATATTTCTTGAAGATGATTGTATAATGATATAGCTTTCACAATATGACTGTGTGATTGTGAAAACCTTGTGTCTGATGCTCCTTTTATCTACCTTATCAACAGATGAGTAAAACATATGGAATAAAAATAAATAATAGGGGAAACAAACGTTAAAATACATTTAGTAGATTGAAATGCTAGCGATCAATGAAAGGGAGGGGTAAGGGGTATGGTATGTATGAATTTTTTTCTGTTGTCTTTTTATTTCTTTTTTCCGAATTGATGCAAATGTTCTAAGAAATGATCATGATGATGAATATGCAGCTTATGTGATGATATTGTGAATTACTGATTATATATATGTAGAATGGAATGATCATATGTTAAGAATGTTTTTGTTTGTTGCTTTTTTAATTTTTAAAAATAAAAAGACTCTAGTAAACTAATCAAGACCTACCTTGAATGGGTGGGACTCACATGTTCATCTAATCAAAAGGACACACCCACACTGGGTGTGTCACAACTCCATGGAAATAATCCAATGAAAATTTCCCACTCTAAATAACAGGCTTGGCCCACAAGATTGGATCAGGATTAAAACATGGCTTTTCTGGGGTATATAATACTTTCAAGCCGGCACAATACCCTACTGTTTTCACTCTGCCCTTAAGTTATTCCAACAGATTTCTGTTTAGACATTTAATGCCTACTTGTGAGTAATGAGAATTGCCACACTCCGATTTGAATTTGATATCCAACAATATTTTTTTATAGTTCCAGGCCCCATTCCCTTCTTGCTACTCTCTTGTTTCCTGGGCTTCCATCTGCTACCAGGCAGCATGTCCAACCTCCTGCTAGGGGCCAGCACTGACACTCTCAAGTTTCCTGATTACTGCTTGTGGCAAGTTTCATTTACACAGTACACTAAATTATTAAAGTCTTCAGACATTATAAGAGTTACTCAGCAGCTGTATAATAGTCCTTAGAAAATGTAGGGATAAAACAAAGTGGTACGAGTTCCCCTATGATCTATTTTAACTTCACTCTATCACAAAACTATTACATATAAAATTCTATGAGCTAAAAAAAATTTTTTTTAATTCTATGAGCTATACAACATTCATTTCCTCATTCATAAGCTATGTATTGCCTTATGGGGAGGCCTATTTGCAGTCACAGTGTTTTCATGGAAACTGCTTAGAAGAGAACAGCTATTGGAAGAAATGCTAAATGTTAATTTGCCCTGAAATATCATAAATCCAATCCATCAGGAGCTCACAAAAAACACAAGTCAGCCAGAATCAATTCACTCATTTACTCATTCACTCATTTGAAAAATATTTCTTGGCATATGCATAGTACCTCATCATCCTTGATCACAGACGCAGCGATTTTTCTCTATTGACTCATCCCTACAAGGGAACTTGAGCCCCCCAACATTAGCTTGTGATCAAACCTATGAAAGATTCCTATCAGGCTCTGTCTTAAGCAAATTGGAATCACATACATTTGGTGCAGATGCCCCTCACCAGCTTAGGTTTAGCAGCCCAAGTGAATGAGAGAGGAATCGGAGTCGTGAAGAATCTAGAAGACCATGATCTTTGGGCCATTCCTGCCAACGGGTTTGTTGAAAACACCACTCCTGGGGCACTTGCCATACAAATACACACGCCAGGCTGGAAGCTCCATAAATACTGGATCTGGGTTCTGTTTGCTTGTTATATCTCTAATACCTACATACAATAGTGCCTGACTCATGATAAGTTATCCATCAGCAGGTTTTTGGCTGTGAGTGACAGAAATCCAACTGAATCTAGATTAAGCATAAAGGGAAAAGTTTGGCATAAGTAACCAGGAAATCTAGAAGCTCCAAACACAACCAGGTCCAGGACTTCAGTGTCTCTCTTCTGCCCAGTGATGGTCTATTAGACCTTAAAGAATATTCTCATTGGTCCAGCGTAGGGCCCTTTTCTACCTGCAAATCAAACTCGATGCTTAGAGGGTTGGCGCAAATTCACCGAACAGCCTGCTACGTCTAACCAGCTCTCAGCAGCAGAGTACCACGACACACAAGCCCATGACCTCGACTGAAAGACGACCAGAGGCAAAGAGGGGTGACAGTACTAGTTAGAGGAGGAGAGGCTTCTTCAGGTCAGTACCTTCAGAGCACGGCTGCTCAGTAAATAGAAGTTGGATGAAAAAACAGGTGTATGTCTCACAAATGTCTCACCACTCTCTCAGGCTTCATGTTTTATGATTTTCCTTCCAGGGCTGAAATCAATGACAATTTTAACCTGGTTCAGATGAGGACAAGACAAACAGCATGGTCTGTCCTGAATCTTTCCCTCTTATTTCCTGGGAGCGTTAAGAATGATCTTTTTTAAAATTGTGCTATTTTGCATAAACTTTGTCAGAAGTGTTATTTGTGACTGTAGCTCTTACATTTACATTAGGCTAATACAATGCTTTTATTATATAAGGAACAGTCCCAAACTTAATATTTAATGGATTTGCTACAATTTTTTTTATTAGGCTTAGCACAGCAATCAGTACGGATGAACTTAAAGTCAGTTGCATGATACAGGCAATACCATGCGACCTAAGGCCAGGGGATGGCTCCATTCACATAGAGGAATTAAAGCCTATAATTAGCAAACTATACTCAATTAGTAACTTCAAAAATAGCATTTTAATTTATTTAAATGGAAATACATTATTTCTTAGCCCTTACCACATTTAATTAATTGCAATTCCTGACTTCAAAATAAAAGGCTTATAAACTAGGCTCCAAACCTGATAAGAAATTGTGCTAACATAGCAAATACAGGTGGGTGTTTCAACAAAGAAAAGTAATCTGTTCAGAAGGAAGAGGTGGTTCCGAAAAATTCTCTGTGCATTACTAAGCAGTTTTTGGAAGACCTGAAAATCTTCCTCTGCTGGCTAGGTTTTTTCCTTTGGAATCTGAAATAGAGTTCCCTAGTCAGTTTTCTTACTATTTGGGTAAGAAAGAATTCAATTCATAATATAAGTAGCCACTACATTTAGGCAATTGTCATTCATTATCAGAAAGTCTTTTATTTCTATAGTTTAAAATTCTGAACGGTACTTCTATTTATATTATACGCATTTCTTTTGAACCTCATAACAACGCTGTGAAGTATGAAGGGCAGGTTATTTTCACATAGAATATTCAATAGCCATAATATCTGGGACCAGAGCTACTCTAAGATTAAAATATGCCTGAATTTTGTAGCCCATAAAATCAGAAAAGCACAGACTTGGAGAGAGAGTGTGTGTATGCAGCATATACACACAGTGTGATGCAATAGTTAGTAGAGTTGTTAAGCCTACAGTTGTTAAATATGGAAACATTTAAATAACAGAACCTATATCAGAACTACCCATTACCAACAGAAAGACAATATCTTGTTAGTCTCTGATGAACTGATTTGAGCTGGCATCACTAACCAGTGATTTGCTTGTGGGTGGACTGTACCATCACCAAATACTGTCACTGTGGCAAATCCTGTTCCAATATTAACAGAGCATTTTGCCAAATGAAATGATTTTTAACATTGTTTGAAAAAGAACTATTTTATAATAATTCCAACATTTGTGTGTTTAAAGTATTTAGACACACACATAAGTGATTTTCTTCTACCAAGTGTTGGTGTACATGTGAAGCAACTGGAAGTTTTAGATTCTTCTGATGGGAATTAAATTTGACCCACTTCCAGGTATTTACCCAAAGGAAATGAAAATGCATTCCCATACAAAAAGTAGTATGGAGGTGTCATGGTCAGGTTCCTGTGTCAACTTGGCCAGATGGAGGTGCCCGGTTGTCTGGTCTGGCGAGCACTGGCCTGTCTGTTGCTATGAAGACATTTCATAGATTTAAACCATGATCACGTTGGCTGCATCCATTTGCAATCAGCTAAGGGACTTGTCTTCTGCAATGAGTGATGCTTAATCTAATCACCAGAAGTCTTTTAAGGAAGATTCAGAACAGACAGCCACTCTTCCTGCTTCAGCCAGGAAGTTCATTGAGGACCATCAATGGAGCTGCCAGCTTGCCGCCTGCCCTACCAATCTTGGACCCTGACATCCCCACAGTTGCCCAGTCAGCGTCCCCTGAGAGTTCACTGAGGACCTTCATCGGAGCTGCCAGCTCCAGCCTGTTCTACAGACACTGGACTCTATATCTCCATGGTTATGTGAGACACTTTTATAAATTTTATATTTATAGATATTACCTACATATTCTGTTTCTCTAGAGAACCCTAGCTAGTACAGGAAGTATTCATAGTGGGAGACTTTTAACAGCCCAAAACTGTAAACAACCCAAATCAACAGGCAAATAAACATTGTGGTACATCCGTGCGATGGAATACTGCTCAGCAAGGAAAAGGAATGAAGCGACTGCTGCAAGAAATAACATGAGTTAATCTCAAAATAATTGTGCTGGATGAAAGAAACAAGACAAAGAAAGAGTATACACTGCTTGAATGGTATAAAATTCTAGAAAATGCAAGGTAATCAATACTGGAAAAGCAAACAACTTTTTGCCTAGGGAAAACAATCTGTTTGCCTAGGGAGGAAGAAATGGGCAGGGAGAGACAGAAGACGAGATTACCAGGAGACACAAGGAAATCATGCGGATGGTTTCACAAGCTTATATATGTCAAAACTAATCACATTCTTCTATATAAATATGTTCAATCTACTGTATGTCAATAATACCCCAATAGGGATGTTAAAAAGACAAACACAGTCACCCTTCAAATTGATACAAAATTTGAAGATAAATACATAAACTCTTTGGTTACTTGCATTTGATTTGGTAACATAACACTTGCCCTACTCCAAGCTATCAAAAAACCATCTTATCAAAAGTTGATCAACAGGACAATTTTATTAAAACAAATATTTGATATAAAACTCTTATACTTTATTTTAATTACTAGCAGTTTTGTATACCAATGAAACATCTTTACTAATCTTTGAGTTTCTTTACTTAAATAAATTTAAGTAAACTTTACTCAAAGTTTCAGAAAGTTTTTCCTACATTTGGCTTTTTTATTTCTAATGAAATTTCAGCTTATTATTCTTACTCTGCACTGTTTGAGAAAGTAAAAATTAGAAAAACATAACATTCATTATTAGGGAATGTATTATGGCATAAATACTGTGCAGAAAGAAAATAATTAGGGAAACAGCAATTAAAATCTATTAATAAAATTACATTTAAAAAGTAACAGAAGCAGAAAGTTTATTTTATTGCTATTTTCTGGATTATTTTGTTTAGTTCATTATTTATTCTTTCCCATTTAACAATAAAGTTCCCGAACTTTTTCCTCTGATTACAATCTGGTCCAAAACTAATATGTTTTTATATGGACCTATTACTTCGTATTTCCTAAATAATAATTCAAGCTTTCATTTCAACTTTAATCCAAAAATGACTGGATTTTAATCAGTTGTAATTTTTAATTATAGCTCATTGTAATAGAATGTTTAAATTCAGTTTGACATTTGAGATTTTCTCTGATTATCGAAATAGTTTTGTAAATGTTACATTGGCAATGGAAAAGAAAGTACAGTCATTTGAGAAGGAAAAAGTTCAGTGTTAACTCAACTTTCCCGTATTATATGAATCCTCCTTGATTTTTATCTTGAAATTTTTTTCAATTTTTTTATTTTGAAAATTTTCAAACACCATATACCCTTCACCTAGGTTCATCAACTTAGCATTTTGCCACATTTGTTATATAACTACAACCTGTATATGTTTTATATACCTCAGTAGAGACTGATGTATTTTTTTTTGTAGAATCATTTCAAAATAAGTTATAAACATAAATACTTCAGCATGTATCTCCAGAAACCTGGGATATCCCCCTATATGGACAATTCTATTATCATACTTAAGAAATTCAAGATGGATTTAATACATTATTTAATATACAACCCATACCAGATTTCCTCAATATTGTTCTGTATAACTTTTTTCTACCACCTTAATAGAGTAAACAAAGGAAATGATATGAAATAAAAGCATATGAACAACTTCAACATCCTTTCAGGATGAAAAAATAATTCTCAGCAAATGAAGGGAATTTCTTCTGATAAATGTTATCTATGAAAAAATTTATGCTAAGATCATATATAATGGAAAATCACTAAAAGTTTTCTTCATGATGGCAGGAACAACTCATATTCACCATCGACACTTCTAATCAACATCACACAGAAGCTAGCCAGTACAAGAAGACAAGCAAATATATAAATAGTATAAAGACTGAAAAAATTATCCCTACATTATTCACAGTTGACATGATTACATACGTATAAGAGCCCAAAGAACATTTAAAAATTACCAAAGTTTAAAAGAGAATTTTGCAAGGTTGCTGGATACAAGCTCAATATAGTATATTACTGTATACTTCAAAAAAAAAATCAGAGAATAAAATGAAAATCAATACCCTATAGAATAGCTAAAAATTATCAAACACACAGAAGTAATCTATTAAAAGATGTGCTAAACTGATCGGCTGATGTGTTGGTTTGAAAGGATGCGTGTCCCCTAGAAAAGCCATGTTTTAATCTAAATCCCATTTCATAAAGGTAGAATAATCCCTATTCAATACTGTATGGTTGAATCTGTAATTAGATCATATCCCTGGAGATTAACCCAATCAAGAGTGGTTGTTAAACTGGATTGGGGAAAATGTGTCTCCACCCATCTGGGTGGGTCTTGATTAGTTTCTGAAGTCCTATAAAAGTGGAAACATTTTGGAGAATAAAGAGATTCGGAGAGAGCAGAGAATGCTGCAGCACCATGAAGCAGAGAGTCCACGAGCCAGCAATCTTTAGAGGTGAAGAAGGAAAATGTCTCCTGGGGAGCTTCATGAAACCGGAAGCCGGGAGAGGAAGCTAGCAGATGACACCGTGTTCGCCATGTGCCCTTCCAGCTGAGAGAGAAGCCCTGACTGTGTTCGCCATGTGCCTTTCCAGATGAGAGGAAACCCTGAACTTCATCAGCCTTCTTTTGAACCAACGTTATCTTTCCCTGGAAGGATGCTTTTGATTGGACATTACTACAGACTTGCTTTAATTGGGACATTTTCTCGGCCTTAGAACTGTAAACTACCAACTTATTAAATTTCCCTTTTTAAAAGCCATTTTGTTTCTGGTATATTGCATTCCAGCAGCTAGCAAACTAGAACAGCTGAAATCTTGAAAATACTGCTGAGAAAAATTAATGGATACTTAAATAAATGAGTGATTTACCATGTTCATGAATTGGAAGATTCAAATTGTTGTGGTATATTCATCTATATATCCAATGATAGAATCCTAATCAAAATCCCAGCAGGTGTGTTTGTGGACATTGATAAGCTGATTCTAAAATGTATATGGAAATGCAAAGGATGTAGAATAGCCAAAGCAAACCTGAAGGAGAACAACACTGGAGTTCCAATACAACCAGGTAAGATCCATTACAAGGTAACAGCATTGAGACAGTGTGATGTTGATGCACTGATGGAAAATAGAACAATTAAACTGACTGGAGCCCAGAAGAGACCCCAAAATTCTAAAAATATCTTAAGAGCACATAGCAAACATTACAGTGACATCTCCAGGCTGATCTTCCCCTTCTTACTCTTTAAACTATAGAATGAACCAAATTTATGAGAAAATAAGTGAACCATATTCTCCTCCAACAGCACCCCCTTTCATTGATTTAATTTAAAGCAGCGGTTCTCAAAGTGTTGTCTCTGGACCAGCAGCAATACCTGGTGACTTGTTAGAAATGCAAATTCTCCAACTGCCCCAGACCCACTGAATCAGAAACTCTGGAGGTGGGACCCAGCAATCTGGGACTAAGAAGCCCGATGAGTAACTCTGAAACAAACTCAAGTTTGAGAACCACTAATTTAGAGAAGTAGTTTCAAACTTGGCTGTACATTGGAATTACCTGAGGAGCTCAAAAAAATACAGATATCTGGGTCTTGTCCTCAGATCCTATAATGTCACTGGCCTGGGGAATAGTCTGGGCATGAGGTCTTATTTCTACAGGTAATTCTAATATGCAGCAACATTTGAGAACCACTTATTTTACTCTTAGTCTATGAAAATAGTTAGATGTAAAAACAGGTTGGTAAAGAGGTGCCAGTCACTGGGCTGGAACCTAAGAGGCACTTAATAAAAGAAACCAAGTGCAGGTACCCTTCCTATAGAGACCCTGCTTATATAGGTGAACATAGCTGTTCAACACCCCTGACTCCTCTGGGTTGTACTGAATCCCATACTCCTCCCCTCAGCATATACTAGGATGTACCCAGAGCACAATCATGGTGGACGTCGACTGAGCTAATGGTAGCACTTGAAGAGAATATGTGGAGAATGATTAAACATGATTCTTATATATTTTTTTTTTCGTTTATATTTGGGAGTAAAGTTTTTCCTAATCAATGGATGTTGGCACCTTGGTGTGTAACAAACAGAAACAGACCCATGGCCCCATCTGTTGCCCCTAGCAGCCTTAGGTGGACCCTCACTGAGCTTCCAAAGCAGCTCTATTTTAATATAAATGAGGCCATTTTCCAGGTAACGGTTCCTTGTCTCTCAATGCTGGCAGGCTGCAAGCAGAGTTCATTTTATGCATCTCTGCATCTCCAGGGCTCAGAAGGCCTTCCAAAATGCCTGTTGAATAAGTCAGGGGATGAACTATGAAAGGCACTTTCAATCTCCAAGTGAGAACGTGTATATTTTGTCAGCAGCCACAAAACAGAGATTTATGACTTTCAGCAATCCAGGAGCTATAAAGAGGGTTTACACACTGAGGACTGAGATTATTTCCTCTTGTTCTCAAACCCTTCACAACACTGTGAACATAATTAACAGCACCAAATTAAATATGTAGTTAAAAGGGGAAATTTTATGTTACCAGAATTTTATTTTTTAAATCCATGGGACTGTATGTATAATACAAGCCATGAACCCTAAGGTGAGCCATGGACTGCAGTTAATAGCACAATTATTTTCTTATGTGCCTTAATCATTTGTAAAAATGTGCCATACAAAAATGCAAGGTGTTAGTAACAGGATGGTGTTACGGAACCCTCATGTGTTTTATGCATGATTTTTCTGTAGACCCACAACTTCTCTAATAAAAATTAGAAAATGAAATGACCATGGTCACTATAAAAAAATAATAACTGATCTTTAGCAAACTAAAAGGTTGAAATTGTTTGCTAAAAAAATTAAGTCCTGACCATGTAGGAAAAGGGAAATGGGATACACTTACATCTTCTTAAAATCAATACAATGAAAAGACAACCTACTCCTCAGGAAAGACTGCCTCTGTAAGTGTGTCTGTGTGGGTGTGAGCACACGTGTATAGGAGGGGAGTGATGGTGAAACACAAAAAAGAGGAAATCTGTTGCAAATAACCAAAGCCATCGGCATACTTTCTTAATAATTTTTTTAGAACTCATATTCTAATCACATCCTCTAAAAAAGTGGTTGACAAATACGGTGGTCTGAAACTGTATGTACCCCAGAAAAGCATGTTTTTAAAGTTAATTCATGTCTGTGGGTGTGTTTCCATTTTAAGAAGGAGCTTATGATGAGGCTACTGCAGTTAAGGTGCGACCTACCTCATACAGGATGGGTCTTAATCCTCTTACTGGAATCTTTTATAAGAGAATGAAATTCAGACAAAGAGAAAGCAAAGGAAGCAGGAAGCTAAAAGCAAGGAAACCCGGAAGAGAAGAGAGAGACCAGCAGATGCCGCTGAGTGCCCTGCCATGTGACAGAGGAGCCCAGGATTGCCAGTAGCCAGTCTTCAGGAAGAAAGCATTTTGATAATGCCTAGATTTGGACATTTTCACATCTTCAAAACGGTAAGCTTGTAAGCTGATAAATTCCCTTTGTTAAAGCCAAAGCATTTCATGGTATCCGCTTTGAGCAGCTTAGCAAATAAAACAGCAAACCTTTTTTGCAAAGGTCCGGACAGTAATTATTTACGTTTGTGAGCCGTAACATTGGGTATTTCAACTAGTTAATGGTACCTTTTATCCCAAAATCAGTCAGAGACCATAAATCAGTGAATGGATGTGGTTGTATTTAACTTACAAAAAACAGGCAGCATGCCAAATTTATTTATTTATTTATTTTTAATTTGCATATGGGCAGGAGGCACCAGGGATCGAACTCCAGACCTCCAGCACGGCAGGTCGGAGCTCTGCCTGCTGAGCCACGGCAGCCGCCCAGCATGCCAAATTTAGCTCATTGGTCATGTTTTTGCCCACCTCTGATGTAAACACATTTCCCTTCCTCTAAGTCATGTTTAAAGACAGGGCCTAGGTTTTCAGCTTCCAAATACCAAGGGCTTGTTAAGAAAAAGCCACTCCCAACTTTCTGCCCACAGCACTCGGCTACAGCAGTCTAAGATCAAAACACAAAGTGACGCAAAGCATGCCTTTTCACCCCCAAACCAGAACTCGCCCTGTGCTTCCTGTTTGTTTCTCACCTTCCATTAGCACTCATCTTGGTTATTTTTCCTTTTAGAATCCAGGTTTTCTTAAAATGTAGACTGCAGATCCCTTAAATCAGAATCACTCAGAAACGCTTATTAAAAAGGCAAAATCGCCAGGCCCTCCATCATTTTACTAAATCAGAATCTCTGGATACAGAGTCCAAGAATCATGTTTAGAACAAAGAGGCAACTGTTACGGTGCTGTGAAGTTTGAGAATCACTGCTAGACTACCACTCTCTCTCCCAGCACCATCGTACATTGAACAGTATCACTTGCACGTAACCAAGAGTTTGGGGAGGTTCTCATAAGGTGGGTGACATTTCCTTCCACTCCATTTCTTATATTTTCATGTTGCTCTAATATTAATGTTTACGATAGTGTCTGTAGTTCTTCTCTGTATTTAGAGGATAGTACCCCTGATAGACGTAGCATAACAGAACGAACCCCAACTTTAGAGCCAGATGGGTTCAAGGCAGCTCCACCCCTGTGGGCACATTACTGAACCTCACTAGGTCTATTTGTTTGACTTTTAAATGAGGATAGAAGTAAATGTAAGATGTTGGGAAGATAAAATAATGTAAAGCATACAAAAGCACTTAGCACCTAGCAACATCCAATAAAGGTTAATGATTCCTCCCTGCCTCCTTTCTTTTTCACTTTATAAATGTAGTTCAGAGGCATGCTTCCTTTCTTCCTCCTCTGTCAGCTCTCTGGTTAGTCCCAGCCCTCGTTAGAGCTCTGAAGTCTCCGCTTAACCATCTCATTCATTCATGTGTTCAACAAATATTTATCCGACATCTGGGAAAAGCCAGGCACTGGGGTATGTCCTTGTGAATCTAATGATGAGAAAACACACAGACCCTGCTCTTCCGACGTTTATAGCACAGTGCAGGAGATAGACTACATATAATTAATACATATATAGTTATTAATATATAACATTAATTTTATATATATATAACTCACATAATTAATATATAAACTCACCAATAAATTTTAGTAGTGGTTTTCAATGAGGGGGAGGGGTTTGCACACACACACACACACACACACACACACACACACACACGGGACGTTTGGCAATGTC
>PVIY010057493.1:0-12857 GCA_004026745.1 Myrmecophaga tridactyla
GGTTATTTGGATTATGCCAGTTCTAATTTTTCACATTGAAAAGGGGGTCTCGACAATATGGGTTAAGGGGATGGAACTGGTTGATGTTCTCAGAGAGGCTGGCAACTTTGGGTTTTAGGACCTATCTGGTTTAGGAACTTTATGAAAGTTTTAGGTTTCTGAAAATAAACTTAGCATGTGAAACTTTTGTAAAATCTCAAAAAAAAAAAAATAGTACAAGCATAAGAAAGTTCTTTCATGAAATTATAACAAGCATACAATGCTGCTGCAAGGTGGTAATAATAGGGTGGTATATGGGAAAAAATATACCTGAAGTAAATAATAGATAGAACTATTTTAATAATCTTTTATCAATTGTAACAAAGATAACTACCATTTAAAAAGGGCAATTATTTTTTAAAAAGTGCTATCAAAAATTATAACAAATATTTCACACCAATGCAAGGTGTTGTTTTTGGTGGGGTGTATAGGGATCCTGTATTTTATGTATGATTGTTTTGTAAACTCACAACTTCTCTAATAAGAAAAAAAGGAATGAAGTTTCGATACATGTGGCATGGATGAACCTTGAAGATATATTGAATGAAAGAAGTCAGACACAAAAGGACAGATATTGTATGATTTCACTTATATGAAAATAGCTAGAATATGCAAATTCATAGAAACAGAAAGTAGAGTACAGGTTATCAGGGGATGGGGAAAAGGGGAATGGGGAGTTAAGGCATAATGGGTTCAGGGTTTCTGTTTGAGATGATGGGAACCTTCTGGTAATGGATGGTGAAGAGGGTAGCACGGCATTATGAGAGTGATTAATCCAACTGAATTATATGCTTCGCAGTGGTTGAGATGGGAAAGCTCATTTGTATGTATGTTTCCACAACTGAAAAAAGTGGGAGAGAGATTAAAGAGACAAGAGCAACTCAAGGCAATACATGATCCTAATGATGAAGGAGAAAAAGCCCAAAAGGATATTACTGAGACGTGAAGAAATTGGGGTAAATCTGTTTCAGTTTGCTAATGCCATTAGAATGAAAAATACCAAAAATGGATTGGCTTTTATAAAGGGGATTTGTTAAGTTGTTACAATTCTAAAGCCATGAAATTGTCCAAATTAAGGCATCAACAAGAGGACACCTTCACTCAAAAAAGGCCGATCGTGTCCAGGGTTTCTCTGTCACATGGGAAGGCATATGGCAATGTCTGCTGGCCCTTTGCTCCCAGGTTTCGCTGCTTTCAGCTCCTGGTTTCAAATTGCTCTCTCAGTTCCTGTTTCCAGTGGCTTTCTCTCTCTAAACATCTGTGGACCCTCACTTAGCTTCTCCAGGGCAAACTCTGGATTTCATCTCTTAGCATCTGCAAACATCTGTGTCCCGGTTTCATCTTTCTGCTCTCTACATCAGCTCTGAGCTGTCTCTCTCTCCATGAGTTCTTAAGGACTCCAGTAAACTACCTGAGACCCACCTGGAATGGGCAGGGCCCCATCTCCATGGAAATAATCTAATCAAAAGATCCTACCCACAATTGGGTGGCTCACTTCTCCATGGAAACAGCCTAATCAAAATATCCCATCACAAAAAGAATGCACTTACAAGGTTGGATTAAAAGAACATGGCTTTTCCCAAGTACAGTTTCAAACCAGACCATAAATTTTATATCAGTGTTAAATTTCCTGAACTTTTTAACTACTTTAGGTGGTTCCATAAGTGAATATCCATGTTCTAGGAAATGAAATGGAAGTATTAAATGTTTAGAGAACATACCATATGCAACCTACTCATAAATGTTTAAAAACAGATAAAAGGGGGAAAAGATAGAAAAATAGATAGTGATAGATAAATAGATATAAAATGATACAGCAAATGTGACAAAATGTTAAAATTGGTGGATCTCGGTATCTACAGGGAGAAAGTATGTTGGCATTCTCTGCATAGAGTTTGTTTTTGCAATTGTCTCATAACTTTGAAATTATTTCAAAATAAAAAATGTTAAAGAATGTTGCTCACACAGCTGGTGGTGGGTGGGACAAATGGCTGGGGTGGAGAAGGCATAGGAGGGAAGCACAGATTTGGGGTAGAAGATCACATGTTTGGCTGGGAACATCTTGAGTTCGCAAGGCCTGTGACAAAGGGAGCCAGAATCTGGATTTGTGCTCAGATCTGTCTGCTGCTGGACTGAACCTGCCTGGGACCAGCTTCTGCAGGAACCATGCGCTGTTCTTACCTGCCGTGACCTGGCCTGGGTTTCCTGGTTGGAAAATCTCCCAGAGATTCTTGGCACCGCTTTTATGCTCTTAAGAATATGGAAGTCTCCAAAGGGCTTTTGTGTGTGGGTTTTTTTTTTTCTCTATGAGAACAAGGACAGACTTTTAAGTTTATTTTTTACACAAATGAATCTTTTTTCTTTAGCTATAATACACAAATCTCAAATATATCACTGAACGTACTTTGACAAATGTATATACCTGTGCAACCGTTACCTAGATCAAGATAGAATATTTTCATTGTCCCATAAATTTCTCTTGTGCCCTCTTCCAATCAATATCGCTCCTTCAACCTTCCACAACCACCCCAAATACGCATCCTCTCCCTGCCAGAGACAATTTTCAATCCTATTACCAGAGCTCACTTTGACCTATTCTTGCCCTTTATACGTGGAATCACAAAGTATGTGTTTTCTTGTGTGTGTCTGGCTTCTGTAACAATATAATGCTTTTTAGATTCATCCACATTGTTGCATGTATCAATAATTTGCTCTTTTGTATTGCTGTGTGGTATTCCTTTGCATGACTTTACCATAGTTATTTTATCAATTCTCCACTTGATGGATAGTTGAGTTGTTTCCAGTTTTGAGCTATAATGAACAAAACGGCTATAAACATCCTTGCATAGATTTTATTGTGACCATATGTTTCCATTTCTCTTGGGTAATTACCTAAGGATGGACTTGCTGACTCATAAGTCAGGTATCTGATTAACTTTATTTGAAACACTCAATTTTTCCAAAGTGATTGCATTTTGTGCATGGAATTTTCATCTTCTGATTTTTATCATATATGGTAAGCTGAACAATGCCTCCCCTCTCCCAAAGATATCTTTGTCCTTATCCCTGGAACCTGTGAGTATGTTTCACAGAAGGCAAAGGGGCAGGTGGATGTGATTAAATTAAAGGTCTTCTGGGGGGGATTATTCAGGTAAGCCCAGTGTAATCGCAAGGATCCTTAAAAAAGGGAGGCAGGGGAGTCAGAGAAGGAGATGTGAAAAGGAAGCAGAGGTTGGAATGATGCGGCCACAACCCAAGGAATGCAGGCAGCCTCTGGCAGCTGGAAAAGACAAACTGATTCTCCCCTGGAACCTGAACCAGCCTTATCAACCCCTTGATTTTAGCCCAGTGAGACCCATTCCATACTTCTGACCTCCAAAAAGGTAAGAGAATACATTTATGTTGTTTTAAGCCACCATATTTATGGTAACTTGTTATGGTAAGAATAGGAAAGTAATATACCTATTAGAAATTTAAACTGTCTTTATTTTAAAATCTATATTTTAATTTGTTTAAAAATAACAGTAATAAATGCATTTCTTATTAGCATAAACAATCTATTTTTATTGAAAATAACTATTTTAAAAAAACAATGATAAGAGTGGCAGTGTTTTACATTTTGCTTAATAGAAGACAGCCATGGATTCTCATGTCTACTTCTCTATTAGTCCACTGTGATGTGCTATTTGGGCTAAAGTACATGAAGAAAATTTGGGATCACCCAGATAGGGAGGTGGAAAAGGGAGGAACATTTGAATAACCTTTGCAGATAATAATGGGTATCCTCTTTGAACTAAACCAAAACCTGAAAAGTAGTTGTTTCCTAAATGTTAGTTGCAGTGAATTATCCGAAATCATATCAACGAGCATTTCATACTGTTAAATTAAAATTTATTAGACTCTCTCACACTTCGAATGGATCTTTCACTCAGGCATGATTTTGACCTTGTTGACCCTTGCTGTCTTGAGCACAGGAGCTGGCAGTCCCTTTACTGGGGGTCCTGAAAGACATTGAGAGTCTCAGCCAGGGAGTGGCCAGGGGTGAGGATGGAGGGGTATGGGGTAGCAGGGCAGTCCAGGACAAGCCATTGTCCCAGCAGGGCCAGCTGTGACCTTTAGTGGAGTGTCATTGAAAGACTGGCACTGCCCACGCACTTCCCCACAGCCAATTATAACACAAAGAAAAATGTGCACCATAAAACTCAAATCTTACAAGCATGTTGGAATTAAAATAGCTTGTTTCTAGATCTTCTAATATCTTCCAGTCAGATTCTGAACACATTTGTCAAAGCCAAATCTTTTTGGTACCTGATTTACTGCACCCCCTCGGATAGTCCAGCCTAGCTTTGGGTTAAGTCAACTTAGGTGTGAATCTAAGTTCTGCCACTGTGGCACTTGGTTTCACCCTCTGTAAAGCAGGGATGATAATATCTGCCTTCAAGGATTGTGAAGAAGCTGAGATGAGGCTTCTAAGGCACTTTAGCAAGTGTCTGGTGTATGCAAACTCAGTTCCAGTCTGCTATTATCATTGTAGGAGGGTATACGAAGCTGCCATGTGCACCTCCAGCGGGCTCCTGGAGCCCAGCTTAGGCCTCTGTCCTCTGTGACAGATCTTCCAGCCAGTACTCAGGGCTGGAGGAGCCTGGCTTAACTACCACCTCTCAATGCAGTTCTGTAAGTCTGCATTGTCCACTAGAAGTCTCGGGGCTGGAGGTCTCAAACTCAAGCTGCTGGTCCATCCCTCTCACCCCCCAAAGCCCAGTGCTGCCGCAACTGCTTCCAGAAAATGGGATCTGAGACTCCAAGAGGAGCCATGTGTTTAGCAGGAGAAGGAGGGAAGTAGGGCCAGTGCGGGCAGCACACTCTTCTCATGAACTTGAAGGCTGCAGTGGGCACTCTAAGCAACTTCCCAGATCCCTTTTCAGGACTAAGGCACTCATGCCCCCAGCTGCCCTGGGACTTGACCGAAGATAAGCCCCTCTCCCAGGCAGCCAATTCCAGTGACCAGGTGTACAATGACTGGACATACCTCTCTGTGAAGGGCCCAAGGTCTGGCTTTCTTGACTCAGTGTGACACAATTCTGAAGGGCACCCCAGTCTGACTTCACTGTGGGATCAGCTGAAGCCTCTGTTCACGTGTCTGGCAGGCAAGCTCCCCACTGCCACCACCAGCTTGCCTAACACAAATGCAGCCCAAAAGCCTTCAGGAGAAGCAGATCATCTCAGAGCACCTCCCACAAACCCAACCGACCAAGGGATCTGGGTCATGCTGGGCCACCCAGGATGAGCCCATCACCTCTCTGAACTTCAGAAACCTCCCTTGAAGGCATGGAGCACCTCTGGTTGGAAAGGAGAATGCATACCCATTGGCCTGTCCTGCCCTCACCCATACCGGAGTCAGAGGCCCACTATCTCCCCCACCCCAGCCCTTTCACTCCAGGCAAACTCACCCCACTATGTTAATTGAGCAACGGGAAAGGAGAAGGAAAAAAAAACCTGCCATAAAACAATAAGAAAACTTCAGAAATGACTTCCAAACTCCTGAGTCCATGGGAAGGACAGAATTTGTCCCAGAACAGTGGGCTCTATTATTAGGAAAATGCCTTGTGACCTTTTGTTTCTGAGAGGCAAAGTCCTGGGGAAGAGCTTCCCGCATCCCTCCAACTCCACCATCCAACATCCCTAGCCCTCGGGACCCACCCACCCACTCACCCCCACCCCTTCTAGGCTTCTAGGAACGAGCTAAATGGCTCTGCATAAAAGAGTTCCAGGAACACGCTGTATGTGATGGCAATTTGAGATAGGGCTTGAGACACTAGAAGAGAAGCGAAATACAGTTAATGAAGTCAGCATGGCTCGCCTAAGCAGGAAGTCCAAGGGCTGATGTGTTCGGGCGGAGATGGATCCAGGGAGCCCAAACTTAGCCCTGGGAACTGCCCTGTCTCTCCACATTTCTTGACTCTGCAGTCTCTGCTTGGTGTGCTTCAGGCAACCTCTACCTGCCTGCAAAGACAGGCCTCATAGCTGCTACTTCACCCTCCCAGCCTCTCCATTACACGGAAACTTCCCAGGAGCTCAGCTAAAGGGCCGCTCTACGCTTGGGCCAAGAGGGTGAGGTGAATTGATTGGACCAGCCTGAAGTCATGTGATGCCCAAGGGTCGGGGCTCTGTGATTGACAGTTCTACCACGTGGAGAGGCGTGGTAAAGGGAAGGATGCTGGGAGACACAAGCCATGCAGTCCCTGAGTCTCTGAAAATCGAGCTGGACGGCAATTTGGAGGCAAGCAGGATCCTGAGGAAGAAGTCCCCTGTACGTCAGTGTTCGAGGAGCTTGAGGGCACTTTCCACTGCGGGCTGTTTCCTGTTCTGTGCTGTGGTCCCCACCTTGAGCCCCCTCAGTAGGAGTCAGCTCCCCCTGGCGGACTGGGGTGAGTGGTGCTGTGGGAAAGGGGGATCAGGTGGTGTCCTATACGGAGATTTGTGGGTGGAGGGTTCTCAGGGGGTAGGAACTAAGAAGTGACATTACCAGGACAGGAATGTCTTTTGAGATACTCACAGGTGTGGAGGGTAGCGGGGTTGAGGTCTCCCACCTTTTTTCTCAGGGCTCTCAGGAGGCTGGAGTCTTGGGGACAGTGAAGGGATTTCTGGTTTCCTGAATCCAGGCTTCGCATTTTAAAAGAGTTCAAGACTCTAACTTCTGCTGATAGGAGAATGGTGACCTCAGCAGCAGGCTTGTGGGGCATATATCTGAGGTTGAGTGGTTTTGTCCAAAGAGGGAGTTCTTGCCTCTGGCACATGGAGACAGGGAGGTTGTTGGGGGAGCCCAGGGCAGCCCCATGGATGCCCCCATCCAGTGCTGAATTAGAAAGGAGAGATCAGAAGGAGGAGTCCCAGAGATGGGTCACAGAGTAGAGCATACCGTTTCTCTCCCTAGTGGTCCCGGCAAACCAGCATTCCTGCCCCCCAGGAGAGAATACACCAGCCAGACCTTTGAAATGGCCCCATTCAGGGTCCATCTCTTCTCAGCCATCAAAGACACAGCTTCCTCCTTTTCCTCTTGCCCTTGACCCTTCCTCTACCTAGGCAGTTGCCTGTCTTCCTGTGAGGAAAGGAAGAGGCTGCGGTTTGTAGTAACCAGCCTCCAAGATGGCCCCCATTCCAGGCACTCACCCCCTTGTGCAGGCCCTTCCCACACTGAGCAAAGCTGACCTGTGTAACCAATAGGAGATTGTGAAAATAGCACAGTATGACTTCCAACGTGTATTAGAGTTCTCTAGGGAAACAGAACAAACAGAAGATATCTGTAAATAGTGTAAGATTTTATGACACTTTATAAAAGTATCTCATGCAAGTGTGGGGATGCATGAGTCCGAATTCCATAATTTTATGACACTTTATAAAAGTATCTCATGCAACTGTGGGGATGCATGAGTCTAAATTCCATAGGGCAGACTGCAAACTAGCAATCCGATGAAGGTTTTCTTGGATTTCTCCAGGAGAGGCTAGTTGGTTGAAGAAGAGATGAAATTTTTCTCTTTTGACTGCTGAAGTTGTCACCTCTCCCTTAAAAGCCTTCTACTGATTGGATTAAACATCTCTCATTGTGGAAGACATTCCCCTTAGTTAACTATTCATACAATAAGCCATAGATGCAATCAATTCACTGATGATTCAAGTCCATGAAATGACTTTGCAGCAAGAGTCAGGCCAGTGCTTGCTTGACCAGACAGTTGGGCTCCATCACCTGGCCAAGTTGACTCATGAACCCGACCATCATACAAGGCTCAATTATAAAAGACATGGCAGCTTTTGCTTTCCTCACTCTTGAATCGCTGGCTCTGGGGGAAGCCAGCTGCCATGTTGTAAGGACACCAAAGCAGCCCTATAGGAAGGCCCGGGTGATTTATTTGTTCTGATGGTTCTAGCCAATATAATAAGGCAAGAAGTAGAAATAAAAGGCATCCAGATTCGAGAAGAAGAATAAAAATTGTCTTTATTTACAAATACCATTGTTGTCCGTATAGATAATCTGATGGAATTTACAAAAGAGTTACTAGAATTAATAGGTGAGAATAATAAGTTTGCTGGATACAAGATCAATATACAAAAATCAATAAGTTTCTGTATACTAGCAATAAAGAAATCAGACATTTAGCATTCAAAATATTATTTCTATTAGCATGAAAATAAATGAAATATTTTGGGATAAATATAACAAAAAACTGTACTAGACTTATACAATAAAAGCAACAGAACATCGTTGAAAGAAATTAAAGAGGGGCTAAATAAATGGCGTAGTATACGATGTTCATGGATTGAAAGGCTTGATATTGTCAGGATATCAGTTCTCCACAAATTAATTTATAGATTTGACACAATCCCAGTCAAAATTCCAGCAGGTTTTTGTGCGTGTGTATGTATGCTATATAGCAGGGTCACATTTCATTCTTTTTCCATGTGAGTATCCCATTATTGTAGCACCGTTCATTGAATTTTGTTTGTTTGTTTTGCTTGTTTGCTTGTTTTTTGGGAAGTCCATGGACCAGGAATCGAATCTGGGTCTCCCACAAGGGAGGCGAGAATTCTACCACTGAGCTACCCTTGCACCCCCAGGCTTTTTTTGTCATATGAATTAACAAGCTGATGCTAAAATTTAAATGGAAATGCATAGGACTTAAAGACAGAAAGAAGTCCACACAGCGCAGCTAGAGAGGACTGGGGAGCAAGTTTCTGCGGGAAAACGGGAGGCAGACCCCAGGAAGAGCCATTGCCAGAATTGCTATCCCCAGAGCCATAAAGTTTCCATTTACAACCATCCCTTGTGTGCTGGTTTGAATCTATTATGTACCCTGGAAAAGCCATGTTTTAATCCTGATCCAGTTTGTGTGAGTAGCCGTTTCTTTTAATTCTGATTCAATACTGTAGGTTGGAATCTTTTGATTAGATTTTCTCCAGGGAGATATGATGCTCCCAATTGTGGGTATTAATTTTTGCTTAGATGGAGTTGTGACTCCACATATTCCAGGTGGGTCTTGATTAGCTTACAGGAATCCTTTAAAACAGAAACATTTTGGAGAGAAACGAGAAAAATGACAGAAGCCTCAGGGTAGACAGAAACTTCACAGCAGAGCTGACAGATACAGAGACACGTGGAGAACAGAGACATCAATGTTTGGAGATGCTTGGAGCCCAGCAGACATCACTGTGAGATGTTTAGCAAACCAGAACCTAGAGAGAGCCAAGGGAAGCCAAGAGATGAAAGCCAGCCCAGAAGTGAGGAACCCCCGCAAGAACAGAGGCTGAAAGCTTCAGAGTCCAGAATCAAGTGACCAGCAAATACCAGCCACATGACTACCCAGCTGACAGATGAATTCTGACCTATCAGCCTTTCTTGAGTGACGGTAACCCCTTGTAGGTGCCTTAATTTGGACACTTTCACATGCTTAGAGCTGTAAACTTGTAACTTATTAAATTCCCCTTTATAAAAGCCATTCCATTTCTGGTATATCGCATTCCCACAGCTTACAAACAAGCACACCTTGCCATAAATTTTGAATTATATTTTGAAAAATATTGGTCAGGGAAAAAAATGATAAAATTTTTCCTCATGGTGAATGTTTTAGTTTGCAAGCTGCCAGAATATGATATACCAGAAGTGGAACAGCTTTTAAAAGGAGAATTTCATAAGTTACAAGTTAACAGTTCTAAGCCTATAAAAATGTCCAAATTAGGGTATCCAGGGAAAGATACCTTAATTCAAGGAAGGTTGATGGGTCAGGAACTTCTATATCAGCTGTGTGGTCATGTGGCTGGCATCTGCTGGCTCCTTGCTCCTAGGCTCCGTTGCTTTCAACCTCTGTTCCTGTGGGAGTTCCTCACTTTGCTTCTCCAGGGCTGACTTTCATCTCTTGGCTTCCCTTGTCTCTCTCTAGGTTCTGGCTTGCTTAACATCTCATGGCAACGTTGGCTGGGCTCCAGGCATCTCCAAACATCTGTGTCTGTATCAGCTTTGCTCTGAAGTTTCCATCGGCTTTGTCATTTCTGCTCTGTCAGCTCTAAGCTCTCTCCACAATGTTTCCACCTTCAAAGGACTCCAGTAAGCTAATCGAGATCCACTTGAAATGGGTAGAGTCACATCTCCATCTAATCAGAAGGTCACACCCACAATTGGACGTGCCACATCTCTGTGGAGATAAGCTGATAAAAAATTTCCACCTACAATTTTTAATGCATCAGGATTAAAAGAAATGGCTGCACCCACAAGATTAGATCAGGATTAAAACATGGCTTTTCTTGGGTGGGCCATGGTGGCTCAGCAGGCAGAGTTCTCGCCTGCCATGCCAGAGACCCAAGTTCGATTCCTGGTGCCTGCCCATGCAAAAACAAAAGAAAAAACATGGCTTTCCTTGGGTATACATAATATTTTCCAACCAGCACAGTGAATAAACAAGGACAGATACAAACTTCAAAGTACTATGAATACCTGGAGATTAATAAGTGACACTTCTGGAAACAAGTCATAAAGAGGTCTCTCTCTCTTTCTCTCTTGATCTAATGAGCAACGCTCTTTCATTGAATATAAAGACTTTAAGCTCATATATAGGCAGTATACAGCTCTCTTCATTGTTGTTGGAGTTAATTAACATGATGGGTATTTATGAATTTGTCCATAATTTCATGGAAGTTTTAGATGAGTACTTCAGCCACCTGAGTGAATTTGATGTATAAGTTGGATAAAGTGCACATCATTTTAGATGAGATGGTGCTAAGTGGCTCATTATGGAAACTAACTGGGCAAGAATTCTTGCTACTCTACTAATTCTTGATAAGATGTCAGAAAGCTGAATAATGGAGCTGCTGACCAGGCCACACTGAGGTATAGGAAATACAGATGCCATGGGATACCTCTCAACATCTTATCCCAAAAGAATCCACGCATTGCAAAATGAGGTGTTCTTCCAAAGACATTATAAATAGGTGTTTCCCACTTGTTCTAAATAAAGAATATAACTATTTTAAAATATGACATACAAAGAAAAATTTTATCTAACCTTAAGACATAAGTTTTATTTTCTAACTGGAGGCATTTTTCCCCACTTTAAAATTTGGTGAGTACCTAGGGAACACTTTTTTGTCTGTGCTTGCTTTCTTTCTTTCAGTTATTAAAATAAATTTTTATTATGGTAACATGTACATAACATGGAATTTGCCATTTGGAACATTTTTAAATACAAGTCAATGACATTGTTTTAACGATGTTGTACCATCATCACCTTCCATTTTTCATCGTCCAGAATGGAAATTCTTTGCCCACTGAGCAATGACTCTCCATTCCCTTTATTTCCAGTCCTTGGTAACCTCTAATATACCTTTTGTATCTATGAAGTTGCCTATTCTAGGTATTTCATATAAGTGGAATCATATAGCGTTTGTCCTTTTGTGTCTGACATATTTCACTTACCATGATGTTTTCAGGGTTTGTCCATGTTGTAGTATGAAGAAGCACTTCTTTCTTTTTTATGGCTGTGTTGGATATGTCACATTTTGTTTATCCATTTGGCCATCAGTGGACACTATGCACAGAACAGTATTGGCATCAAAATAGACAAGTAATTCAATGGAACAGAACAAAGCATCCAGAAATAGACCCAAGCATATGTGGCCAAATTATTTCAACAAAGGTACAAAGAAAATTCAATAGAGAAAAGACAGTTTTTTCAACAAATGGTACTGAAATAATTGGTCATTACAGAGGACTGAATGATGTCTGCCACACCTCCCCCCCCCCATATATCCATATCCTAGTTTGGAACCTGTTCACATGACCTTATCTGGAAGAAGGATTTTTACAGATGTAATTAAGGATCTCAAGATGAGGAAAGCATTCAGGATTATCCAGGTGGGCCTTTAAACCAAAGGCAAGTGTCCTTTCAGAAGACACACAGAATACAGCAGATAGAGAAAAGGGTGATTTGAAGATGGAGGCAGAGATTGGAGTGAGGCAGCCACAAGCCAAGGGCTGCCAGGCAGTCACCAGAAGCTAGAGAAGCAAGGAATGGATCCTGGCCCTAAAACCTCCAGAGGGATTGTAGCACCTGTTGACACCTTGACTTTAGATTTCTGGCCTCCAGAACTGGGAGAGAATAAATTTATTTTGTTTTAACCAACCAAGTTGGTGTAATTTATTATGGCAGCCTCAGGAAAGTAATACAGCCATCTATATGCAAAAAAAAAAAAGTACTTCAACCCACACCTTACACTATATTAACTCAAAAATTAACTCAAGAATGGATCATATGGGGACAACCAAATCAATAAGCTGAGCTCTCAGTCTTCGGGTTTGCCCCTATGAAACTTACTCCTGCAAAAGATAAGCTAACCTACTTAAAATTAGGCATAAGAAAAAAAAAATGTCAGTGGCTGAGAGATTTCAGAGTCAGGAGGTTATCCTGGAGGTAATTCTTACACATTATGTAAATATCCCTTTTTATTTTATGGTGTATTGGAGTGGCTAGAGGAAAGTACCTGAAACTGTAGAGCTGTGTTCCAGTAGCCTTGTTTCTTGAAGATGACTGTTTAATGATAATAGCTTTCACAGTGTGACTGTGTGATTGTGAAAACCTTGTGTCTGAGGCTCCTTTTATCTAGGGTATAGACATATGAGTAAAAAATATGGATAAAAAATAAATAATAGGGGGAACAAAGGTTAAAATAAATTGAAATACTAGTGGTCAATGACTGGGAGCAGTAAGGGAATATGTAGGAGTTTTTTCTTTTTTCTTTTTTACTTCTTTTTCTGGAGTGATGCAAATGTTCTA
>PVIY010057494.1:0-12827 GCA_004026745.1 Myrmecophaga tridactyla
CTTTATTATATACTAAATGCTGTACATGTTTATAATTAGTTATATCACATATCATTACATTACATCCAACAAATTTAGGCAAACTGTGTTTACAGTTCTGTATCATATATTCTCTTATGCTTATTATTTCTTAAAAATGATTTTAATGTCTGAATAATATTTCATAAAATGGATATACTATCTTTTAACCAATTTCCATGCCAGTAATAAAGCACTTCATTTTCAGGCAATAATCTATTCCAAATGTCCTCTTTACCTATTTTAAGAACATTTAAAATATTATTCAGTTCTACTCAAGTGTTTAATATCTTCTCATCTATTTCTCAATTCATCTCACCATCTATTTGTCTACCTACCCAGCTCTAGTCTATCCAACTTCTACTACTTCTATTTGTTTCTAAAGTTCTTTATTAACGTTTCTACAATCCATGTATCAATCAATGTCATGATCTTTACCTTTTACTTTTATTGCCATCCTTATAATCTATTTTCAGAAATGTCCTCAGTATTTTTAAATAGTTTAGAATATATTCTTGTTAAGTAACAGTAAAAACCGTTTAAATCATTTATATTTTTTCAACATGCATGCTATATTTTAAGTAAAACAAGTACTGAAACAATAGGAAAAATGGCAAGTTTCAATAAAATAATCTTTTCTTCTTTTCTTGGGCACCTGCCCCTTACTGTTCTCTATCTACCTGTCACCATAATCATTTTCTCTTCTCCATCTTTAATAAACATCATTCTGTTTGAAACTCAGAACTTCCAAAACACACATACATACACACACACACACACACACACACACGTTACTCTGAGTCAAAACATATCATTTGTTATGCACAATAACAAATTATAAGAATTAGGATTTCATCTTAAAAGGACTTGTTTGTAGAAGGTAAGTGCATGAAAGAATGACTTCCTATGTGAGCCTTGGCAATAAGCTAGATTATAAATTTGGTGTTTGTGAAAACATTATAGTTTGGAACACTTTGACACAATTTAACTGATGGTCTTTAAAATTTCCCTTCTGTTTCCCACAAATTATAGAATGTTTTAAAAGATACACATGTATCCCAAAGTGGTCATTCTGACCTGCTTTCTACCACATTGGCTGTGCAGCATAACCTGCTAGGGCAGCGAGATCAAGATACCCTTCTTTTCCATCATGGAGGCTTGCAGCCTTTGGGGCAGAGGAGTAGAAGTGAAAACAGCACTTTCAAGAATAGGGCAACTCTGAGAGTCTCTGCCAGGCAGCATACCCCTCCCCTTCAAAAAAATAAAAGAGAGAGACTGATGCAATTTTCAGGTGGCTTACGTGACAAACACCTACTCAATTAATATGTTTAATTATACAGTTATCTTAATTAAAACAAATAATGAAAATATAGAGTATTTTTTAACAGGTTCACTCTCTAACAGAGGTTAGAATAAGCAAGACCATTCACATAAAAACTGTTCAATAACCTTAGAAATAGTCAAACAATATGAGGTTTTTGCATGTAGGACTATTTACTTTATAATGCAATAGTCACTGGATTTGCTACCTAAGATTCAAGTGTACAGAAAGCACGAATGTTTTCTGTTTTTCAAAAGTAACATTTGTAGAATCATATAGCAGGTAAAGAGATTGTAATCGTCGAAATATCAGTGCATTTGGGTTATCTGGTTCCAAGATTAAAGGGAATCATAGCTGGTGACATTGGAAGGAAGATAAGGAATATAGTGGTTGAAGAAAAGAAAGTTACATTTATTGAGTTTTTATTATGAAACAGACACAATGTGAGATGCTCTATATGTGTTATTTTATTTAAATTTCAAAACTGTTCTAAGGTTGGAAACGTGCCTTAATCCCATTTGTACAAGTGAGAGTACTCATGGATCAGGAATTCAAATCCACTTCTTTCTAAATGCACAGCCTGTGCTTTATTTTTGTTACATTTTTGAAGGAAAACATAAAAAACTTCAATGATATGAAAAAAAGAATAAAAAGATGTAATCATAATTTTAGAGACCGTGGATGTTGTGCCAGATACTGAGCAATTATAGCCTGTTCTACATACTAGCCCAAAATTTAATGTAAAAATATGAAACTGACTTTCTGAAATATGAGGTTTAATGGAATAAATGTGCATTTTTTTTTCTGAAACAAGTAACATTAAGAAAATATGATAGGGAGAAATACAGATTGAAAACTTATGGCATCAATATGAAGTAAGAGGTGGCAGAAGAATATTGAAATTTAAATCAGTGTTCATGGTTTATGCATTTGTATAGGTGTTTCAGTGTCTGTTCCCGAAAATGTGCCTGCATTTGCTTTTATATATATGATCCTTGCAAGAGATCCTGACGCAGGACACGAAGTTGAAGTAAGTGTTTTATAGTCATCTGTTTATTTTATTCCAACTTTCATTAAAAAAAAAAGCAGAATGCTGAAATTTTCAATGACCAAAAATTATTTCAACTGGCTTTGAATTAAAGTGCTCATGAAGTGAGAGAAGGAATTTAAACATTTGAATATAGTAGTATAGAGTAAAAATGCTATGTTTTGAAAATGAAAGCAATGAATCTTCTAAGGTGGCCTGAAAGCATTTTGGAAAGCTATAGCTTACATTTATTTGCATTTATCTGTTGACATTTACACATGGTGATAGAACATTCTTTCATGTTTCATAGCCTTTTATTCGTCCTAGATTAGGCAGATGTTCTTTATTATACACATAATTCAGTCAAGGATATTCTAGATCTTCATATTATTTCTGTTTTCAGCAATAATTAATAAAGAATAGAGAATTAATAAGGAATAAATGACAAAAAGCTTACAGATTAAGAAAGAATAAAGAAGAAATACAAGGTAGTTCATCTCTGTATTTTCCCAGAACTTTTTATGGTCTATATAAGACCTATATTTTAATTATATTTTTGAAGAAAAAAATGTTGAGAATATCTTGAAGCTAACGTTTGGCAAACAGCTCTCTAGAGAATTTAGTCTCTATATAATTTTGCTGGAGACCTGAGTATAGGAGGCATTGATTAGCATTCCAGTTACATATTTTGCTTATGTGAATTTTAGACTATGAGAACAACCCAGCAAAAAATTAACTCCTGGTTTATCATATTGAGAAGATTCACCCTGTGTATGGGTGTGTGAGCAGGTAGCGGGTGATACGGTCAGGTTATGGGTTGCGTATGTGTTTGGGTGTATGTCAGTGTATATGTTTGGGTTTAGGCCAGGATGTATGTATGTATGTAGAGTATGGATGCTATGTGAATGCCAGTTTATGAGTTCACATGTATATTCTCCATAACTGAAATCATTTTAATATCTGGATTATATTATACAAATCATTGGAGAAGAAAAACAAAAACAAAACTTGGAAAATGATCCTTTTATAAAAAATCCAAATATAATAACAAAAGAAGGAACAAAGAAAATATTTTTCCATAAGAACCCCTAACTGGATTTAAGTCTGACACAAGCCAAATTTTGTTGTTCGCTGACAGAGAAAATAAAAGTAAGTTAAAATGCCCATCAAAATCGCTATGATGTCTTTTGGAAATGACATTGGATATAATGTCTCCCAGGTTTCATTGTCTTGCCTTTGGCCAGAATCTGGATGTTAATTTTTTACGATCTAATTTCTTCACTAAATCTTTTTAAAATTCTTTAATATTCATCTTGAAACTGGCCCAGTAATAAGGATGGGTGATAACAAAAGAAGAAGAATATGCTGATGCCCATAAAACAACATTTTTGTCCAAAGACATATTTTATTTTGCCATATAGAAAATCAATACAGAGATGAGAGCAAATGGTTTCTTCCAAATAATACATTGCACGTGCCTTCTTTAGATACACTTCCTGAGCATACAAGAGGGAATGACTTTTTTATTGGAAAAATCTGTAAATTCAACGCTAGAAAGTAAACTAATTGTGAAACCAATGACAGCTGTTTATCAAAATGCTCTAATATTTAAATATACAAAACTTTAGAGAAAATACAACTAAAAATATGAAAGACTGTTCAGATTGTTTTTAAAGTCTAGGACTGAAAGAAAATTTAGCTTTTATTTTATGGACATCATCACAAAATTAATTTTTGGTTCAGATCTTGCCAAATAATTGCATCAAAATGGTCAATTCAAAACCCATGTTTTCTCAGTCATGTATTAACCATTGTGTGTATGTGTGTTTTTCTTTTTTTTTAAGTTTTTGATATTAAATTCTTCAGTTAATGCTACTACATACTTTGCTTTGAATTCACGTAATGGTGTCATTTCTAAAACCAGTGAACCACTTTTGGACTATGAAACAAATCCTAAGGTGAGAATTAATATGAACGTTTACATTCAAATGATGAATATCTTTAAATACTTTTCAGTTAAAATAATTTTTAAACACTGACCAAAATTGAAATAAACAGTTACCTAATTTATATAAGTACACTTTCACATTCATCTAGTTCAAAGAGCAATTCATTTTAAGAAAATAAATTTAGAAGCTATTTCATTTATTTTACTATTTCATTAGGTTTTCTTAAAGTATTATTTCAATTGTTGTGGTGCTTCTTACATTATGTATAGAAGGTGGAAAAGAGATTATCTCCATATTCAAAAGTCTAAAACTGAGGCAATGTTCTGGATAATTAAATAACATTATACATTTTATAATATTGAATTGTTTGGAGAATTATCTCTATCCTTAGCTTTAGCTTTACTTGACTGTAGATACCTGGCCCTGTTGTTGTTGTTATTAATTTTAATGTAATTTTATTGATATATGTTATATATTCACACACTTTGTAATCATCCAAAGTGTACAATCAATGGTTCACAGTATCACCATATAGCTGTGCATTCATCACAGTAGACTTTTTAAATTTTTCTTTTGAAAAATAACATATATACCAAAAAAAGCAATAAATTCCAAAGCACACTGCAAGAAGAGACTTCAGAGTTTGTTATGGGTTACAATTCCACAATTTTAGGTTTTACTCTGAGCTATTCCAAGACACTGGAGACTAAAAGAAGTATCGATATAATGGTTCAGCAATTATACTCCTTTGTTAAACACTACTTTCTCTGTATAACTCCACCATCTCCTTTGTCTTTCTCCCACTCTCTATGGGCATTTGAGCTATGTCCGTTCTAACTTTTTCATGTTGAAAGGAGTTGTAGATAATAAGGAATAGGGGGATGGAATTAGTTGATGTTCTGGAGAGGCTGGCACCTCAGCATTTCAGGAATTATCTGGTCCAAGAACCCAAATGGAGGTTGTTAATTTTTGGAAAGTAATCCTACTGCATGGAACCTTTGTAGAATCTCAAATAGAGCTCTAGGTGTTCCTTAGGGTTGGTAGGACTGGTTTTGGTTGGGCTTTGGCAAACTATGGTAGGTAGCAATGTCTAACTGAAGCTTGCATAAGAGTAGCCTCTCGAAGCCATATCTGAACTCTCTCAGCCACTAATACATTATTTGTTACCCTTCTTTCCCACCTTTTGGTCAGGATGGCATTGTTGATCCTATGGTGCTTGGGCCAGGCTCATCCCTGGGAGTCATATTCCATATTGCCAGGGAGACTTTCACCCCTGGATATCCTGTCCCATGTAGTGGGGAGGGTAATGATTTCACTTGCAGAGTTGGACTTATAGAAAGAGTGAGGCCACATCTGGGAAACAAAAGCGGTCCTCTGGAAGTAACTTTTAGGCTAATCTATATGTAGGCTAAGCTTCTCCATTGCATAAATAAACTTCACAAGAACAAGCCTTAAGATTAAGGGCTTGGCCTATTGACTTGGGTTTCCCTAGTGTTTGCTATAGATTCAGGAGTTTCCATGGTGGTAAAGTTTATTACTTCCATATTTTTTTCTCCCATCCCTCAAGGGACTTTGCCAATACTTTTTGATTATCTGCTTAATATACTCTGGGATGTATCTGGGCATTACATTAACTTATACAGAATTACAGGTCCTCATTCTCATTCAGGGCTTCCTATGTTTGGGTTGTTTAAATGATCTACCCAGACAAGTTGAGTTAGATTACGTGCCACAGAAAATTTAGTTTCTGGAAAAAATCTCTTCCTTGGTGTCATAGAATAGGTAAAGTTTTGAAATTCAGACAATGTCTTCCTTAACTGTTTGTTCTCAATTACTTTAAACCCAACCTGATTGGCTGTGTTATCTCTAAACACCAGGTTATATATTTATAGCACAGCTTCTCAAAATCTAGAAATAACAATTACTGCTCTCCACTAATTATGACTGCAATAAGAGTTTACAATCTAGGTCCCAATTTTCTTATATTTTTAAAATGAGACCTTACAATAGTTGTTCTTTCATTTCTGGCTCTTATTGCCTCACCAAATGTCCCACAGGTTCATTCAATACATTGCATTCCTCACACTTTCGTTCCTTTTTGTAGCAGCACATATTAGATCATATATATATACACCATCATTTGCCATTCTACATCTCAGTTTTACGTCTTCAGCCACCTCCATCCATTGGGCATCAAAACTCTCAATTTTAGATAATTTCATTTTTCCTAAGAGAAAATAAACCGTTAAACACACCCTCAACAAATAGAAAATCCAAACCTCCCTTTAACTCTTGTCCCTCCCCCGATTACTTATCCCTGGTATTGCTGTGGTACTGTTGATGTTTTCCTATTAAACATAACCCATAGTATGCAATAGTAGTTTTCCCCTATACCCTGAAATTATACACTCTGCAGAAGATTCATACTTTTGAAGTAGTTCATGCAAGAACTTATTTATCTTTGTAGTGTTAATTGGTGGGACACATGGGTCTATACAACCCCTTTCAATCATGTTCACCTTCAGTATGGCAATATTACTTATAGGCTCACTAATAAACTTGCTTCACTTCTCTCTATTCCTTTACAATTAAGTTCAACATCATTAGCTAATCATTTACCCATCTCTGGCTTCTGTGACTCTCTAGATTGCCTAAATTCTAATTTATCTTTATTTTTACCATGGTCATAAAAGCAGAATCATATAGTATCTATCTTTTTGTGTCTGGCTTATTTCACTCAGCCTTATGTCCTCAAGGTTCATCCAACTTGTCATGTGCTTCAGGACGTCATTTAATCTTATTGCTGCATAATATTCCATTGTATGTGTATACCACATTTTGTTAATCACTTGTCTGTTGATGGCACTTGGATTGTTTCCACCTTTTGGCAAGTGTGAATAATGCTGCTATGAGCATATCTGTGCAAGTGTCTTTTTGTGTTACTGCTTTCAGCTCTTCTGGGTATATACTGAGTAGTGGTTTTGCCAGGTTACAGTGCAACTTGATATTTAGTTTTTTGAGGAACTGTCAGAATGTCTTCCATAGTGGCTGTACCATTATACATTCCCACCAGCAGTGCATAAGTGTCAAATTTCTTTACATCTTCTCCAACATTTGTAGTTTCCTGTTTGTTTAATAGCAGTCATTCTTATAGGTGTGAGGTGGTATCTAATTATATTCTTGATCTGCATTTCCCTTATAGCTAATGAAAATGAGCATCTCTTCACATGCTTTTTAACCATCTGTACTTGCTCTTCAGAAAATTGCCTATTCATATCTTTAGCCCATTTTATAATTGGGTTATTTATTCTTTTGTTGTTGAGTTATATGATTTCTTTATGTACACAGTATATCAAAACCTTTATCCGATATATGAGTTCCAAATATTTTCTCCCATTGAGTTGGCTGCTGCTTCATTTTTTGACAATATCGTTTGAGATGCCGAAGCATTTGATTTTGAGGCATTCCCATTTATCTGTTTTTTCTTTTATTATTTGTGCTTTGGGTATAAAGTTTAGGAAGCTACCTCCTATTACTAAGTGTTTAAGAGGTTTCCCTACATTTTCTTCTAGGAGTTTTATATTACTGATTCTTATATTTAGGTGTTTGAACCACTTTGAGTTAATTTTTGAATTGGGTGTAAGGTAAGGGTCCTCTTTCATTCTTTTGGCTATTCATAATCAGTTCTCCCATGACCGTTTATTGAAAAGACTGTTTTGTCCCAGTTCAGTGGATCTGGGGGCCTTGTTGAAGATCAGTTGACCATAGATTTGGTGGTCTATTTCTGCACTCTCAATTCAATTCCCTTGGTCGATACTCTGTCTTTGTGCCAGTACTATGCTGTTTTGACCACAGTGGCTTTATAATAAGCTTTGAAATCAGGATGTTTTAATCCTTCCACTTTGTTCTTTTTTAGGATGCTTTAAGCTATTTAGGGTTTATTTCCCTTCCAGATGAACTTTGATAACTAGCTTTTCCAAGTCTTCCAAGTAGGTAGTTGGAATTTTGATTGGTACTACATTGAATCTGTAGATCAATTTGGGTATAATTGACATCTTAACTACATTTAACCTTCCTATACATGAGCAGGGAATGTCTTTCCACCTATCTAGATCTTCTTTGATTCTTTTAGCAATGTTAAGTAGTTTTCTGTGTACAGGTCCTATATATCCTTAGTTAAGTTCATTTCTAGTTACTTGATTCTTCTAGTTGCTATTTTGAATGGATTTTTTTCCTTAATTGACACCTCAGTCAGGTCATTGCTTGTATATAGAAACATTACTGATTTTTGCACATCAATTTTATATACCACTACTTTGCTGAATTTATTAGCTCAAGTTACTTTGCTGTAGGTTTCTCAGGATTTTCCAAGCATAGTATCATGACATCTGCAAATAATGAAAGTTTTACTGCTTCCTTTCCAATTTGGATGCCTTTGATTTCCTTTTTCCTGCCTGATTGCTCTAACTAGAACTTCCAGTACAATGTTGAATAGCAGTGGTGACAGAGAGCATCTTGTCTCATTCCTGATCATAGGGAGGTTTTTAGTCTCTCACCATTGGTATGATGCTGGCTATGGGTTTTTCATACATGCCTTTTACCATATTGAGAAAGTTACCTTTGATTCCTAACTTTTGATGTATTTTTTATCAGAAAATGATGTTGAATTTTGTCAAATGCTTTTTCAACATCAATTGAAATGATCATGTGATTTTTTCCCTTTTAATTTGATAATGTGCTGCATTATGTTGATTGATTTTCTTGTGATCACCCTTGAATTCCTGGTATAAATCCACTTGATTAGTATATGATTCTTTTAATGTGTCATTGGATTAGATTTGCTAGTATTTTGTTGAGAATTTTTGCATCTATGTTCATTAGGGAGATTGGTCTATAGTTTTCCTTTCTTATAACATCTTTACCCACTTTTAGTATTAGAGTGATGTTAGCTTCCCAAAGTGAGTTAAGTAGTCTTACTCATTCCTCGTTTTTTTAAAAACTTTGAGCAATTAGTTCTTTTTGGAAAATTCCCCTGTGAAGCCATCTGGTCCTGGGCTTTTCTTTGTAGGAAGATTTGTGATGACTGATTGAATCTTTTTACTTGTGATTGGTTAGCTGATATATTCTATTCCTTCTTGAGTCAGGAAAGCCTGTTTGTGTGTTTCTAGAATTTTTTCCATTTCATCTAAGTTGTTTATTTTGTTGGCATATAGCCGTTCATAATATTCTTTTATGATTTTTAAAAAATTTCTTCAGGGTCCATGGTAACAGCCCCTCCTCTCATTTCTGATTCGGTTTATTTGCATCCTCTCTCTTTTTATCTTTGTTAGCCTTGCTAGTGGTCCATCAATTTTACTGATTTTCTCAAAATACCAACTTCTAGTTTTATTGATTCTATTTTTCTTTTGTTCTCCCATTCATTTAACTCTGCTTTAATCTTTGTTATTTCTCTTTATCTATTTGCTTTGCAGTCAATTTGCTGTTCTTTCTCTAGTTCCTCCAGGTGAAGAGTTGAGTCCTCTATTTTTGCTCTTTCTTCTTTTTTAATACAAGCATTTAAGGCAATAAATTTCCCACTCAGCACTGCCTTTTCTGCATCCCACAAGCTCTGATATGTCATATTCTCATTTTCATTCACCTCCATAGTTACAATTTCTCTAGCAATTTCTACTTTGACCCCTGGTTGTTTAGGAGTGCATTATTTAAGTTATATGTATTAGTGAAAGTTCTTGTTCTTGGTGGGTATTGATTTCCAGCTTCATTCCATTGTGATCTGAGAAAGTGCGCTGAATAATTTCAGTGTTTTTAGATTTATATAGACTTGTTTTGTGCTCCAGTATATAGTCTATCCTGGAGAATGTTCCATAAGCACTAGAGAAGAATGTATATCCTGGTGTTTTGGGATGTAACAACCTACTTGTTAGGTCTAATTCAATTATCAAATTGTTTAAGTTCTCTCTTTCCTTATTGATCCTCTGTCTGGTTATTCTACCTATAGAGGAGAGTGGTGTATTAAAGCCTCCTAATATTATTCTTGGAACATCTATTGCTCCCTTCAGTTTTGCCAATGTTTGCCTCATGCACTTCATAACTCTTTGATTGGGAGCATAAAAATTTGTGATTATTTCTTCTTTGTGAATTGTCCCTTTTATTAATATATAATGTCTTTGTTTATCTCATGATGTTTTTACATTTAAAGTCTATTTTGTCTATTATTAGTATAGCTCTCGTGCTCTCTTTTGGTTACAGCTTGCATGGAACATCTTTTTCCATCCTTTCACTTTCAATCTATTTGTATCCTTGGGTCTAAGATGAGTATCTTGTAAGCTGGATCATATTTCTTAATCCATTCTGCCAATCTGTATCTTTAAATTGGTAAGTTTAGTCTATCAACTTTCAAAGTTATTACTGTAAAGACATTTCTTGAATCCACCATCTTATCATTTAGATTTTATTTTTCAGATCTATATGTACTTTTCCTTCTCTCTCTTTTTATTCTTTAACTTACCCTTACTGTACTCTTCAATTCTGTGCCCTCCTCCAGGCCTTCCTCTCCTTTTTTTTTTACCCGACAGAACTCCTTCTAATATTTCTTGTAGGGCTGGTCTCTTGATGACAAATTTGCTCAGTTATTTTTTTATGTGAAAATTTTAATCTTTCCCTCAGTTTGAAGGACAGATTGGGTGGGTACAGAATTCTTGGTTGTAAGCTTTTCTCTTTCAGGATCTTAAATATATCATACCATTGCCTTCTCGCCTCCATAGTACCTGTTGATTAGTCCAGACTCAGTCTTATGTGGTTTCCTTTGTATATAAGACATGACTTTTCTCTTGCCACTTTCAGGATTTTCTGCTTCTCTTCAACATTTGACAGACTGATGTGTCTTATAGTAGGCCTATTTGGATTTATTCTACTTGGGATTTGTTGGGCTTCTTTGATTTGCATATTTATGTCTTTTATAAGGGTTGGGAACTTTTTCCCCATTATATCCTCAAGTAATCTTCCTAGCCCTTTACTCTTTTCTTCTCCTTCTGGGACACTGATGATTCTTGTATTTGTGCACTTCATTTTGTCCATCATTTCTCTGAGAGCCAATTCAAAATTTTCTCTGTTTTTTGCCATTTGATCTTTTGTGTGTTTGAAATCAGTTGTCCTGTCCCCTAGTTTGCTTATTCTTTCTTCTGATTCTTCAAACCTGCTAATGTTTGTCACTAGTATATTTTTGATTTGGTCTATAGCGTCTTTAACCTCTATGATATCTGCTATTTTTCTGTTTATTCTTTCAAATTCTTCTTTGTGCTCTTCTAGTGACTTCTTGATCTCCTTTACGTCATTAGCTAACTAATCCATTGATTTTATTTAGTGGAGTTATATGAACATGCTTGATTGGTTGTTCCAAACTCTGTGTCTTCTCTGGTGTTTTAATTTGGTCATTAGGATAGGCTATATCTGTTTGCATCTTCGTATGCTTTGTGATTTTCTGTTGCCTTTGAGGCATGTAATTATCTTGATAGAGTACTTTTGGAAGTTGATTTCCTTCAGTAGTCTAAAGTTTTGTTTTTGTGGGACGGGTGTGGAGCAGGACATGGGGCATAGGGTGGGGAACAACGGTGCATTGATGGGTTGTGGTGCAGGTATAGGCACATTTGAGGGGCTATGCTGGTGCCCACGAGCATAGAGTGTAAGGTGCAGGGTTGTGGAGGTGTGGTGTGGGAGCCATGGTGGTGGGAAGCAGCCTGGGAAGGCCTTGAATTACAAGTGCAGGGTGTGGCATGGGGGACACAGAGGCACAGTGTAGCAGGAGGCAGGTTGGGGGGGGCACTGTGTGGATGCATGCTGTCTGATGTGTCGGCAGGATATGGGTGGGCACATGCAGCACGAGGGTCATGAGTATCAGAGGTTGGGGTGCAGGGAGGGTAGGGCACTGATATGCCCTTGTGTGGGAGGAAGGGGTCCAGGGAAACCTGGATGAAGATGCACACATGTATATGGTGAGGTGCATGTCACAGGGGTTGCAGAGCATGGATTGGAGTGTGGGACACATGTGTGCATGTTGTGGGGTGGGCGGGGCCCTGGTATAGGTGCACAGATGGGGGTGGGGCAGGGGTTCACACATGTGCAGGGTTGGGGCTGTGTGGCATGATGCACACTTTAGTACCTGCCAGGTGCCAGGCATGTGCACGGGGAAGCGGAAGACCAGGCGGGGGTGCACATATATGCAGGGCATGGAGTGCTGGGTGCAGGGGTTGAGGGGTCATAGGTGCCAGGATGGGCAGAATGCGGATATGTGTGTGCACAGATCTGGTGAGACAGGAAAGTGTTTTGAATCTTGGTGGGCTGGGGGCAAATGTGGCTTGGATATGTGGGTGAGCACTTGCATAGAGCAGGGGGGTGGGCAGGAGTGCACACTTGTGCAGGTTTGGAGGATGGGATGCTGGTGTGTGTCTGTACAGAGCTCAGGAGAGGAGCGGTGGGGATGGGTACAGATGTGCAAGTGAGCACTTGCAGGGGG
>PVIY010057495.1:0-12859 GCA_004026745.1 Myrmecophaga tridactyla
TGATGGAATTTAAGTGTGAATACATCTGATCTGTGATTTTTGTTGGGAAGTATTTGATTACTGATTTGAATCCTGTAACTTTCATTGTTTATTTTTCAGTTGAGATCACCTACTCACTCTTGAGACAGTGTACATAGTTTGTGCATATCTAGTAATTTATATATTTAATCTAGATTATCTGATTTGTTGGGGAGTATAGATGTTTGTAATATCCTCTTTAATGGTTTTATTTTTGTTGGTCTTTCAGTTTGCTAAAGCCAGCAAAGTGTAATATACAAGAAACGGATTGGCCTTTTAAGTGGAAATTAAGTTACAAATTTATAGATTTAAGGCCATGGAAATGTCCAAATTAATGTATCAAGAAAAGGATATCTTCTCTCAAGAAAGGCTCCTGACATCTGGGGTTCTTCCATCACATAGAAAAACAGATAAATGTATCTACTAGTCCTTCTCTCCTGGCTTCTCGCTTCAAGATGGCTCTAGCTCCAAAATGTTTCTCGGTATTTTCTCCATAGATTTCTCTAAACCTTCTTAGTTTCATGTGTCTTTTGCCCTCTTATAGAGGACCCCAGCAATGGGATTGAGACCCATATTGAATGGGCTGGATTAAAAAACATGAAAACAATCTAATCTAAATAGTACATGCAAAAGTAGATCTGCCCCCACAAAGATGATTAAAAGAAAGTGACTTTTCTGAGATACTTAAAAGATGCAAACCAGCAAAGTCCACCCTCTTGATCCCAAAAAGACATGTTCTTCTCATTTGCAAAATATATACATTACATCACAATATTTAAAAAAATTACTCATTTCATTAACAATAAATAAGTACAAAGTCTTATCAGAAATCAGCTAAAAGCATTGTCTGTCCTAAGGCACAATTCTCCTCTGACTCTGTACCTATTAAGTCAGAACAATGTATCTGCTCCCTATATGCAGTCATATTATGAACATTCCCATCTCTGTAGGCAGAAATTAGAAGGAAAGCTGGGTTGAAAGGTCCCAAACAAATATGAAAACATGTAGGAAATATTCCATTAGATTTTAAAGTCTGAATCATGTAGAAAAAGGTGTTTCATTTTTGGGGCTTGAGAGAATAGCAGTCCCCACCTCTCCAAGGGCTTATATGGTGATTTTGTTCTCTCCAACGTTTGGGAGAACCACCATATTCTTGGTTTCATGATCTTTAAGCATTGGAGCAGGACCCAGGCACTCTTCAAACCCTTGGACGCAGTCTCAACCCTTGCAGAACAGTGGAGTAGACTAATTTCTCCCTAATCCCCTTGAAATCCCTGGGTTGATAACACCTTCTGAACCAGGGAGTAGGAAGTATGACCTTTGCAAACTCCAGAGCAATATCACCACCTCCATGTGCATTGGTGGGTCCACTCTTTTGCCCCAGGGTGTTTGGCTACAGGCATTAGCATTTATGGTTCCACCTTTGAAGTAATTTCTCATTCAATCTCTCCCATTATTGTCCATTTTAGGCCATACTTAGTGGTTCCATTTATACAGATCCCTCAAAAAACACTTGTCAGTTTAGCATACAGCATACAGGGAGACAAACCATCAGAAAATAGGACCATCCTTATGAAATGGCTGAATGGTTTCGTCTTTGTTTAAATGCCCACAAGGGGCACTAACCTCTCATGCCCCCATATTTAGAAGCCCAGAATTTTCCAAACCTTCAATTTCTGCTTTTCTGTACCTAAGAATTCAATCTGCAAGTAGGAATGAGGCTACATTTCCCACGTTTATTCTGGAGATATCCTCAGATAGATAACTAAGCTCATTCCTCTCAATCTCCCATCCAACACCAGTAGAATTTTGCCAAATTATCTCCCACTCTAAAACAAGGATCACCTTCTTTCCAGTTTGCAGTGACACATTCTTCATTTCTGTCTAAGGTCTCATCAAACTATCTTTAGAGTTGATATTTTTACCGATAGTCTCTTCAAAGCAATCTAGGCTTTTTCAATCAATTTCTGCATAATTCTTTGAGAATCTTCCTCTTATCCATTTATAAAGCCATTCCAGCATTTTTGGTATTTCTAAATTGCAGCAAAATTTCTAAATTACAGCAAACCAGTCTCAATAGCAAAATCTGTTTCAGGTTGCCAAAGCTGCCAGAAAGCAATATAACAGAAATGGGCTGACCTTTTCAATGGAAACTTATAAGGTTACAAATTTACAGTTCTCAGGCCATGAAAATGTCTAAATTAAGATATCAAGAAAAGGATACCTTCTCTCAGGAATGGCTGCTGGCATCCACGGTTCCTCTCTCATGTGTCCAGGCACATGGTGACATCAACTGGTCCTTCTTAATCAGCTTCAGATTTCAAAATGGTTCTCTTTCATCATAATATTTCTGGGAATTTTCTCTCTAAGCATATCAAAGATCTCTCAACTTCATCTGTTATTTATCCTCTCATAAAGGACTCCAGCAATGGTGGAGTTTTGGTTACATCACCATGGAAACAACCTAATCATAAGGTCAAACCCAACAGAAGTTCTGTCCTGACAAGATTTCATTAAAAGAACCTGGCTTTTTTGGATTATATAACAGATTCAAATCAACACAGTGGGGTTGGTGCTAACATCCCACCCCTCATTTATGATTTCATATATGTATATTTCGTTTTTTACTCTTTGTCAGTCTAGCTAAAGTTTTGTTGATTTTGTTAATCTTTACAAAAATTCATTTTTTGTTTTGCTGATCCTCTCTCTGGAGTTTTAGTCTCTATTTCATTAATATTTGCTCTAATATTTGTTATTTTCTTCCTACTGCTTGCTTTGGATTTATCTTGCTTTTCTGGTTCTAGTACCTCAACTTGAGAGGTTAGGGCTCATGTTTAAGAGGTTTTGTTGAAAAAATTCAGAACTGTAAATTTCCTCTCAGCACTGACATCGCTGAATCCTATAAGTTTTGATATGTTAATTTGCTTCACAATATTTCTAATTGCCTTTGTAATTCCTTTTTTGACCCATTCATTGTTTAAGAGTATTTTTTATTTTTTCACATAGTAGGGAATTATCCTGTTATCCCCACATTATTGATTTCTAGTATCATTCCAGTATTCTGGAGAAGATTCATTATATTATTTCAATCTTGTTATATTTAAGACTTGTTTTGTGACCTATTTTATGATTCATTTTGGAGAGTCACCTATGTGCACTTGGGAAGAATGAGTTTTCTCCTTTCATTGGGTGAAGGATTCTGCATGCATCTGTTAATCTAGATGTTGTAGAACCATTGAGGTCCACCTTTTCTTGTCAATCATTGATCTATATATTCTACCTATTATTTATTGTGGTATATTGAAGTCTCTTAGTATTAACATAGAACTGTTTACTTCTCCTTTCACTTTGTCAGTATTTGCTTCCTGTGATTGGACTCATAGTTTTTATGCATTTATATTTATAATTGTTATGTCCTCCTGTTGAATAGACTCCTTCATCGGTACATAATTTACTCTTTGTCCTTTTATGCAGTTTTGGATTTGAACTTCATTTTATCTAATATTCGTGCATCTTCCTCGGCTCTCTTTTGTTTACAATTTGCATGGTTTACATTTTCCATAATTTCACTGTTAACCTGTTTTTTTAATGTAAAGTGAGTACTTTGTTACAAAATATAATTGGGCTGCATTTTTTAACCTTTCTCCATTTCTGTCTATTGATTGGAGAGTTAGTTCATATCCATTTAGGGTAGCCTCTGATACTGTGGGACTTTCTTCTGATATTTTATTCTATTTGGAGTTTTTAAATTTTGTACCTTTTCTTCTCCTCAATATTTTCATTAAAGTAGATTATATATTCTTTTTGCATACAATATTTAGGCCTCTTTCATTTCATAGCTTTTTTCTCAGATATTTCTGTAGTTACCATGGTGCTTAAATGAAACATTCTAAATCTATAGCAATATTATTTTATTTGATAATAACAACCTTAATAAGAAACACGAACATTTCTCCTTTACTTCTACATCTCCACACCATCTTGTCTCACTTGTTTCAAATTATATCCTTACACATTATATATCATAAACCATCAATTTACTACTTTTAATGAAATTGCTTTCTAGAATCTGTACAAATAAAAAGAGGTGTTACATGCAAAATTACAATATGATAATACTGAATTTTATTATTACCAACAGGGTTAGCTATAACAGAAGTCTTTAACATTTACACTGCTTCAATCCCTGTCTTCTGTCCATTATTTTTACTCTGAAGAACTCCCTTTAGGGTAGCTTGTAGGGTAAGTCTGGTGGTGACATTTTCTTTCAATTTTTGTTTATCTTGGTGTGGTAGTTTGAGTCAGGTATCAACTTGGCTAGGTGAAGGCACCTAGTTCCATTGCTGTGGACATGAGCCAATGGCATGTGAATCTCACATGTTCCTGATTACATCTACATTCAGCTAGGAGGCATGCCTGCTGCAATGAATGATGTTTGATTTAATTGGCTGGTGCTTAAATGAGAGAGTTCAATGTAGCAGCTGAAGGAGCTCAGCATACCTCATATCAGCACTTGCAGCTCAGCCCAGGCTGTGGAGATGCATAAAGGAATCACCCCGGGGAAAGTTGTTGGAATCCAGAGGTCTGGAGAGAAGGCTAGCAGAGATCACCCTGTGCCTTTCCATGTACGAAAGAACCTCAGTTGAAAGTTAGCTGCCTTTCCTCTGAAGAACTGTACATTAACTAAATAAATCTCCTTTTATTGAACATCAATCTGTTTCTGGTGTGTTGTATTCTGGCAGCTAGCAAACTTTAACAAATTTGGTACCAGAGAAGTGTAGTGATGCTGCAGTTTGCAAACACCAGACATGTTGGACCAGTTATTTTGGATGGATAAGGGGAAGATTTTGGAAGAACTGTGGAGAGAATGATGGAGAAGTCCTAGAGTACTTGAAGAGACTGTTGGTATAAATGAAACCACTGCTAATCTGGTCAAAGGGGGACACAAAAGGGACAAATTGGAGTTTGCAGAGTGAGAACCATGGAAGCTTGGGTCTGAAGCTGGGAAGCCTTGGGCCAGGAGAGTGGACCCACCCATACACATGGAGAGGGTGAGTTTGCCCTGAGGGCAGAGGATGAGTCTCCTACCTCATCACAGTGGAAGAGTTGTGCCACCTCAGGCCTTGGAGAAGGTATAGCATCTCCTTTGGGTCTGGCGAGAGCATGCTACCACATGAAGGGGTTGTGTGTGCCCCAGAAATGGCAGAGAGCTCAGGTGTGGCCCTGATTCTGGAGAAGGTGGAGCCAAGAGAAAGGTGGTCTCCTCAATGTACCCTGAGGTTGATTCAGAAAGAAGCAGGCCACTGAATAGGCCCTTAGAATGGGTGGGACTGCCACTTTCTAAAGCTGAAGGATAAATTACTTTCAGACTTTGAAATCCAGTGGTGTTTGCCCTGCAAGTTTTACATCTGTGTTCCTTCCAATTTCTCCCTATGGAAATGAAAAGCTGTATCCTGTGACTGTCCTCCTTTGCGTATTGGCACCAGATAACTTGTCTTGAGATTCATAGGTCTACAGCTGGAAGATAATTTTTTGCACTTTAATATTGTTTAAGGTGATGTGTGTAATTGCCAAGTTGAGAAGAGGTGGGCATGTGGTAGTTAGATTCAGTTGTCAACTTGGCTAGGTGAAGGTACCTAGTTCTATTGCTGTGGACATGAGCCAATGGCATGTGAACCACATCTGTTCCTGATTACATCTACATTCAGCTAGGAGGCATGCCTGCTGCAATGAATGATATTTGATTTAATTGGATGGTGCTTAAATGAGAGAGCTCAATGTAGCACATCCAAAGCAGCTCAACATACCTCATCTCAGCACTTGCAGCTCCGCCCAGGCCTTTGGAGATGCATAAAGGAATCACCCCGGTGAAAGTTGTTGGAACACAGAGGCCTGGAGAGAAGGCTAGCAGAGATCACCCTGTGCCTTCCCATGTAAGAAAGAACCTCAGTTGGAAGTTAGCTGCCTTTTCTCTGAATAACTATGCATTAACTAAATAAGTTCCCTTTTATTGAAAGCCAATCCATCTCTAATGTGTTGCAGTCTGGCAGCTAGCAAAGTAGGACACTTGGGAAGTCTTAATCCCCCCTCATTAAAAAAAATATATTTTATTGAGAAATAGCCACACATGTAAATTCCAACCATATTATACAATCAATGACTCACAATATCATCACATAGTTGTGTATTCTTGTTACATGAAAGGTAATGAGATATTTATGGCCACTAAATTTAGAGGTTTGGATTCATGGACAACACAGACTTCGGTGATATAAGAACAGAAATTATTAGGAAAGTAATCAAAAGATTATCAGAAATGAGACATAGTTACATCACCAGATGGGACAGCACTGACACCCGAAGAGAAGCACTGGGGAATCCTAGAGACAGCATTCAGGTCTAACTGGAAAAACTCCCAACTAGAGCACTCTCCTCCCAGATAAAATCCTCTCAGTCTAATGGCTTACGTGTAATTTAGATGGTGTTTTTGTACAATAATGGCTGGATTCTAATTAGTTTGTGTGACTGGGCCCAGATGGTTCTCAGGGAATTGTTTAGGGACTGAGAGGAGCTTCCTGGGACCTAGATAATTTTATTAATGTATATCTCCTTTTGGAGTGATAGCTAGTCCTCCCAGCTGGAGTGCACATTTCAACAATCCATCACCAAGGTCATGTAATGGAAACATTAATTGAGCAGAAAAAAATTCTACAAACTTGGTTTCCCTTTCATCCAGCCCTAGAATTTGGTCTGCTCACGATATAGACCATGGTCATTTTGTGGGTAAATTTAGCATATATACGTATTTTGTTTAATTAAAGGACAAGGCTTTAAAATACAGTTGTACAGGTACAGATTTTAAAAAGGAAATCATAACATATAAAGACAAATGAATCCAGGATAAAGATATATCTTCTACATGGTCTGAACATCACTCAGTCAACACAGCAATAGTATATATTAGGAACAGGACCAGCTGGTCTGGTGCAAAACAAAAACTTTAAGCAACCACTATAGTATTTCACTGTTTTCACATGGTCTGGGGCAACAAACAAAAACATTACCCAGAAAGTACAGTATCAGATTGATGGATTAAGCAGAGTATGTGGAACTCTGAGTTGTGGCCTGCACTTTGTAGAGTTTCCCATTATATGTCTTCCGAAGAGTACAGCAGCAGGAGAACAAGAACAGAGAAGAACTAAACCTGGTACTATACAGGCCAATGTTATTAATATTGAATGTCGGGTACCAGTGAGAGAGGTCCACCATGACTGCAAAGGGTCTTTGGAAAGGGTGTGCATGACTTTTACTACCTCATCTATTTCTTGTAGTGGAGTCTTCTTCAGTAATGGTATTCACAGCATTTTTGCCAAGACATCTGAGGTAACATTATAGTCATTTTTGGATGAATTTAGGGTCACCCTAAACTCTAAAATATTGTTAGAAATAAGACATGCTTACATTACCAGATGGGACAGCACACCATTCTACATACTTAACAACACAAGTTCCTCCTTGAGCAGCTGTTCAATTTAGCCAAGTCCAGTTTTGTTCAGTGGCTGGTTCTATTTGCCATGGAAGTCCTTCAGCTGAATCAGTTGGAATTCAGTACAGATCCAGCAGTGAGAAGTGTTATGCACTCAGGCATACATACAAGCTCACAATGCAAGATTATTAGTCATTATTCTGGCAATCATCTGGTTAAAGATGATAAGCATTGTTACATACTTACTCATGAAGAAAAAGCTGATCAGTGAACAAAATTTCTAATTCATCCTTTCCAGCATAGGTAATTCTCACTGTATCATTATATCCCTCTGCTAATATTTTAGAGTCCATTGACCTATATTGATTGTCAGACTTTGGAGCTAATTTTGATATCAGTGGAGTCATCATTCATGCCAATGGACTAGAATTCCTTAAGGGTTAATTATTTAATTGCTGCAGCTCAGAAGATAAATTATTTTCCCAACTTTATATGAATTTTGTCCCAATTTATGCAACTTTTCTTTTTATAAGCCATTCATTCATTCAATTATCCCAGCAGCTAGTGGATAATAAGGATATGATATATCCATTCTAAATTATGTTGGCAGCAATAATTATCTGTTTATTTTCCTTTAAAATGTGACCCACTATCACTTTGAATTTGTAAAGGGGTCCATAATACAATGTAATAATCTCCAAGGTTTTACAAGTATTTCTTTGGGTGGCACATTGCTATGCATAGGCAACAAGCACTCCAAAATAAGTGTCTACACAGGTACATGTGTATTGATACCCTCTATTACAAGGCAATGGTCCAATATAATCTATTTTTCATATTTGAGTATGGAGTGTCCCTCTTGCCATTACTATTTGTATTATTTGTAAAGCATCTTTTTTTCACAAATTTCATATTGATTTTTCATCCAAATTCAAATAGAAAAAAAATAAATCAATCCCTCTGGCTTGTTCCCACCTGTGCTTAGCTGGTGTATCTTATTGTCCAGGTTGCCAAGGCACCTGTTGTGCAAGAGTGGAGTCTTCTTCAGTAATTGAATTCACAGCATTTTTGCCAAGACATCTGTGGTAACATTATAGTCATTTTTGGATGAATTTAGGGTCACCCTAATCTCTAAAATATTGTTAGAAATAAGACATGATTACATTACCAGATGGGACAGCACCAACACATGAAGAGAAGTGCTGGAGAATCCAGGAAACAGCATTCTAGGTCTGAAAGGAAAAATCCTGAGCAAATAATCCTCCTCCAGATAAGATTCTCTCAGTCTAACTGCTTATGTGCAGTTTATATGGAGTTTTTATACAATAGTAACCAGATTCCAATTAGTTTGCATGATTGGGCCTAAATGGTCCTCTGGGAACTGGGTAGGGACTGAGAGGAGCTTCCTGGAACCCAGATAACATTATCAAATATGCCTCTTTCTGGGACAATACCCAGCCCTCCCAGATGGAGTGAGCATTTCAACAATCCATCAACAAGGTCATGCAATGTCAACATGCATTGAGAAGAACAAACTCTAGAAACTTAGTTTCCCTTTCAATTCTTCAAAATGATAATTTCTTAGAGCATTTGCATCACTTCAGAAAAAGAAATTTAAAGAACTCACTGTTGGAAATAGATGATAATTCATATTTTAAAACATTAGCTTATGTGTAAGACTAAAGCAAAAATGTTTATTTGGTACAAAATTTATAATTTATAATTTGAGTCATGTATTTTCTAATATAACATATGTGGACAGTTTAATTAAACACCATAAGCACATAGTACCTTGAGTAGGGCATGAGATATTGTAGGTTTGTCCAGAGTGATGCCCTGATAAATCCCAGAGTGATTGTGTGAATAAAAAAGTATTTGCAAAATCCCTTTGAGGGAATGATGAGAAAGGGAGAAAATTCAACTTCCCCATGTGGAGGATTCCTGACAATCTCACAAACAGTGGGGACAACCAAAGCAATAGGCCAAGCCATCAATCTTGGCGGTTGTTCATATGAAGCTTACCCCCACAGAGGATAGGCTAAGCCTACTTAAAATTAGGCCTAAGGGTCATGCCCAGAGAACCTCTTTTGTTGCTCAGATGTGGCCCCTCTCTCAGCCAACATGGCAAGCGGACTCACTGCCCTCCCTCATTCTACATGGGACATGACTCCCAGGGGTGTAAACCTTCCTGGCAATGTGTCATAGAAACCCTAGAATGAGCTGAGACTCAGCATCAAGGGATTGAGAAAATATTCTCAACCAAAAGGGAGAGGAGAGAAGTGAGACAAAATAAAGTGTCAATGGCTGAGAGATTTCAAACAGAGTGGAGAGATTTTCCTAGAGGTTATTCTTATGCATTATATAGCTATGAAATTTTTAGTTAAGGCATATTGGAGAGGCTGGAGGTCTGAAAATATACAGCTGTTTTCCAGTGGCCATATTTCTTGAAGATGATTGTATAATGATATAGCTTTCACTATGTGATTGTGAAAACCTTGTGTCTGATGCTCCTTTTATCTATGGTACAGACAGATGAGTAAAGCATATGGTTTAAAAATAAGTAAATAATAGAGTGAACAAATGTTAAAATAAATTTAGTAGATTGAAATGCTAGTGATCATTGAAAGGGAGTGGTGAGTGGTGTAGAAAATAGGGTAAGCAAAGGCTAAAGTATATTGTGTAGATGGAAATACTAGCAGCCAATGAGAGGGAGGGGTAAGGGATATGGTGTGTATGAAGTTTTTTCTTTTTTCTTTTTATTTCTTTTTCTGAATTGATGCAAATGTTCTAAGAAATGATTATGGTGATGAATATACAGCTATGTGATGATATTGTGAGTTATTGATTATATACCAAGAATGGAATGTTAATATGGCAAGAATATTCATGTTTGTACGTTGTCATGTTTTAAAAAATTAAAAATAAAGCACTTAGCACTACTGAGCAATATGTCACAAAAGATGTGATCCCATTCACTGTCTAAAAGGAATTTACTATGTTATGAACTGTAAAATTTATAGTTTATTATCTTATTATCTGAATTGTTTAAATATTTCAAATTGCAAAGCAAACCATGGCTACAACCATGTTTGTCAAATGTGATTCCTAAATCCAGTAGCACCAGCAACAAGTTGATGGAAATGCAAACTGCCAGGCTTTACTCCAGACTTACTGAACCAGAAATTCTGGGGTAGGAACCAGCTATCTGTATTCTAATGAGCTCTCCAGATGATTGTGATGCTCCTTCTCAAACTTCGGAACTGGTCAAACAGTAGGACTTTCTTTCAGCAGTTCTTCAACAGTAAGGTCACTGAAAACTACCATTATTTTGCTTACCTTCCATTCCGTTAGTCTCTTCCTTCCCCACCCCACATCCATTTAATCAGATTCACAAAAATAACCTACACATTTCTAAAACAGCATAAAACTTTATTACGAAATCTTATGCTATCATTAGATACAGCTGAAGGAAAAGGGATAAACAAACAGGGAAATTTCATCCTTCCATGTGCCATTGCCACCTCGGAACAGAAATATGGATGGCTAGAATTGCAGTTGGCAACAAATGCTCTGTATTAAGTGACTTCAGTTAGTAACACAATGTTCCCCTTCTATACAGAGAACTGGGCTTCATTTTAAAAACACTTGTTATAGTGCAAAAACTATGAAACAAGACTTCATCTTTATGTTCTACTTCTTAATAGAATATAAAACAGTTTAGTAGTTTTGTATTAATTCATATAGTGTTAGCTTTAAGAATGGGAAATTTAGAAAGGGCAAACTTACTTTCCAAAAAAAATTCATTTGTACTTTTGAGGTTTTTCCTTTCTAAGGATTTCTATGCACCAGTTCAATAACTATACTTTAATCTACAGTAACAATTGACAATCTAGTTTTATTCTTTTAATTTTTCAAATCAAGATGGCTGGGTCATCCAAGCTTTGTCTGATTCTCAACAATTTCTTATAGAATAAACCCGACTCAGAGGGTATGTAAGAAGAGGTACCAAAACAGCTGCATCTGGATTGGTTTCCCTAGGAGAGACTGGCTATTGAGTACAGTTGATTTTTCTCAGACTCCTGGCTTCCCCATGTGCTTCTTTTACTTGCTGTTGTGATGGAAGGAGCAGAGGGAGCATCAGGGAAACTAAACAAAATGTCACCTCAGACAACACTCTGCCCTGTTCATAGAGAAAAGAGTGATGGTATCCATTCAAATCACAGTATCCCTATTGCATCTTTGGTGACATGCTTTTCTCTTAAACAGCTGGGCAAAGCTGCACTTAGAAATGCATATTTGCCTCAGGTCATACTAGAGAAAAATGTGATGATTTAAAATTTGGTACTGTGATATCTCATTGAACCTCACTTCTTGAGAAAATGTAGCCTTCCTTTTACAAATGAAGAGTATTTACTGCTAAGGTTTACCCATGCTAACTATTACAAGACTGAAAAGATGACTTCTAAAACAAATCATAACATTTACATTTGCAGTTAGTGAGTTAACCAAAACCAAAAACAAAAAACAAAAAGACTGAGGAAAAGTCTTCAATTTGTGAAGAATTGATCGGGAGGTGCTATTGGAAATGGGTTTCAGGTTCTGAGTACTATCATGTATCACAAATCTCATAAACTTCTTTAAAAAATGCATATTTCTCATAAGTATTTAGAGAAAATACTGGCATTAAAATCATCTAAGTAAGGTGAAAATATTACACAAACTCCTAATAGATTTCAAACCTCCCTAGGAGTATATAGTTTGCACAGTAGTTTTAAAGGAAAAAAATTTGAATTATAAATTACCACTTGAGTAGATCATAAATAAGGTCTAGATGTTAAAGATAAGTTGACATACTAATAAGTTTCTGCTTTCACATTAACAATAATGAAAGGCTTATTTGATATGCTTTTATAATAGGTTATAAATGTTTTATAACTGTACATTTGTTACCCCCATGCTGAATCTACTGTGTCCTACACCTAGGGACAGAGGCACACAGCAACTTTGATATGCCCCAGTGTGTGAGTTTTGCTGTTGCACATCATTCCTTAGGGTGATGCTGCAGATGCTGGTCAGTATCTGTAATTAGTAATTCACCAACTACACTCAAGTTAAGTGCTTTCATGGTTAAGTGGATTGATTAGCTCCCCAAGCAAGCTATCTGTGGTAAGGTCTACAGGGAATCTAAGTACCATTGTTTCTGTGAGAAAATGTGTCCCAATTCCCAAAAGTTTTCTAAAAAACTTTGAACTATATGAATGATGACTGCTTAGATGTGTCTCTGTTTGGAGGAAAGATCAAACTGTTAGCACTGCTTCTGGAACACTGACTAATAAAAAGATTTGCCTTCTTCAT
>PVIY010057496.1:0-12861 GCA_004026745.1 Myrmecophaga tridactyla
TGTACATGAATGTACATGGCAACATTATACGTATTAGCTCCAAAGTGGAAACAATACAAATGTCCATCAACCAAATAATGGATAAACAAAATGTGGTGTAACTATACTATGAAGTATTGCATGGCTATAAAAATAAATAAATTATTGACATATGCTACAACATGGATAAACAAAAAAACTATTATATTAAGTAAAAGAAGATAGTAACAAAGGAGACATATTGTATGAATCCAACGTCAAGAATAGGCAAATGCATAAAGAAAGATTCATGGTTGTCCAGTACAGAGGGTTTGCATGGTGAATGACTACTACTGGATACAGGGTTCCTTTTAAGGATGATGAAAATGTTCCCAAATTGATTGTGGTGATGGATACACAACTGTGTGAATATACTAAGCAGCATTGAACTGGATATTTAAGTGGGTGAATTGTAGAATCTTAATGACATCTCAATAAAGCTGTCTGAAAAAAAAAGAACGTAAAAGTTTATTTATTTTCCTTTCGAGTTTCAAATGTGTCTTTGACCTGGGCAATGTGACTAGCCAAATACTATAAACCCAATCTTGATCAACCCAAAGAATAAGTATTCATAGATTACAGTTCAGAAGAGAAAGGAGGAAGACTTTGGTGGAAGGACAGGATGAGAAGATGCTAGACATAGGAAGAGTGAGTGCAGACTTGCTTCAATCAGCAGTCCGAATTCAACTGCACACCTTCAATTGCATCCCTTTACTTTCCCAGATAAAGGGGCAGCAATGTTCAGCTTGAAGAGTATTGCTTGACCAGTGAGGAATGTTTTTTAACTGGGAGAGATCAGGATGGGGAAAATGTTACTTTTTTATTCTCAAAGAGGTTATACATGTATGAAATACTTAAAAGAAGGAACAGATGTGAGTAAATACGGTAATATATTCACAACTCTTCATCCAAACCAAATATCAAGACCAATGATTCTGAGTCCCACTTATGGAAAGGGTTTTGTTTCCTCAGATCTGTGTGACCTTGAGCTCTGGTTTCTATAGTTCATCTATAAAATGGGGCAAAATCACTGTTACAACTGTTGCTTTCCCCAAAACTCACCCAGCTTACATGGTGTGACCCTCCTCCTCCCTGTAATTCTTTCTGCTTCTTCTTAGATCAGCCAGAGCTGCCACCAGCAACAGATTGGACCTTGGATTCTGTGCCTGAGATGACTGATATAGGGTGGTCAGGGAGGGGGAGGCATGGTCCTCACTTCTACATGAATTGGCTGCCACTGCCTGCCTCCTGGCCCCACCCATGTCCCCTGAGATGGAGCAGGTCAGCCAGGTGTGGGGATCAGGGGGTGGTGGAGAGGCGTGGAATATTCAGTGAATCTTGAGTCTCCAGGCTTTCCATCCCCATCCTGCCCTGTGCCCTGAAGCTTGAGTCTGGCTCAGTTGGTGATGGACTGATGGGTCCAGGTACCTGGGGGGCATGGAGCAGGGGCAGGATGTGGACAGAGGATCAACTGGAACCAATCATATGAGGAGAATTTAGCATTTTGTGTGCATGGCTGTGAGGCAGATTCACATCTAAACATTGTCTGCATGCCTGTGAAGGAACCCTGTGTGCACATGAGCCGTGAACTATAGCCAGGCTTCATCCAGTGTGGAGGGAACCTGGAACCGTATACTGGTTGAAAGAACACTTACCCAGTACCTCATCCATCCTCTCATTGTGTAATTGGGAAACCACAGCACAGAGAGAGTCAGGTATTGTCCCGGGCACAAGAAGTGGGCTGGCTCCAGAGGATAAGGAAGGTTCTGGCCACCTAAGCAAGGACTCAACCCCCTCCACGGGGATGTTTTGGGAATAAAAGACCCTAAATCCTGGGGGGGTGGCCCATGGGACTCTGTCCAGATAGGGGTGTGCTCCTCTCAGCATCCCCACAAGCACACAGGCACACACATTAACCATCAGGCTAAGTTTTGAGGAGGAGCAGACACAGGAAGAAGACAAGGGGGGGAAGAAGGAGATTGGAGGCAGCTCATCCATAGGAGAATGCCATCCAATACCCTAGCAACATTCCCACAACCCACAGCATGAGGGGAGGGAGAGATGCCAGGCCTATGGATAGGTTCTCCCCAAGGTTCCCAGGGATCTTCCTGGGTTGATTCCACCCCCAGAGCAGCCTGAAGAGAACAAGAGTGGAGGCCTGCAGAACTAGGGTGATTCTTCCCACCACCACACCTAGAATGAAGAATGATAAGCCCTATATCTATAAATAGGGGTGCTTGAAGTGGGTAACCCCACTTCACTGAGCTCAGAGAAGTATTTTTGGCCTTGGTTCTCCATCAATGACCCACTGTTCTCTGCTATTCATGGAAGAAATTTTCTATTCTATAGAGGCCATTCTGGCTAGAGAGGAACTTGAGGAATTGGGGGAATGTGGAATTGGGGGTAAGTAAAACATAATAGAGCCCTGGATCATGAGTCTGGTGGTCAGAGGCAAGAAAGAGTGCACTTATTGGTGTCATGGGATCACCCTTCGTAACTGCATCTGAAATTATCATCCTAACTATGTTAAGAATGCTTCTGAGTGAACTTGAAACACCATGGCCATTGCAGGATGAAAGTGAGGCGAGAAAGGCTTCCCAGGTCCCTGTAATCACATATGAAGCTTCAGATATTGCTGCTTTGCTCTTCCTGGGGTCCTAGAGATCTGCTGCCTTCATGACAACCAACAAAGTCGTGAGTTGTGCTTCATGACTTTCCTTCTTGGGGCTTCAGTTCTAACGCTGGTGCCAGAGGACAGGCAGCCCTTTGTGTTAGCTGTGCCCTTTGTGCTTTGCTGGAGCAATTTCACTCAGGTAAGTGTCATTCAGAGGCCGTCCCTCTAACTCAGATTTGCAACTCTTGTCATGGGAACTCATATCCAAAGCCTAAGCTGGTCAGAAGCTGGTAGAAGGGCTCGGTAACCAAATCATTTATTTAAACAGCAACTATGGCCAGAACATTTACCCTGTTCCAAGTGTCAGGTTAGGCCCTGGGTCAGATGCTGAAATCAAATGACTTTGTCCCTGCTATCCAGAAGCTTGGAGTATGGAGGTGGAGATGGACAAAAGCAGTAAATTAAATACATGTGAAATAAAAGAGCAAGTGCTAGGGTGAAAATGAAGCAGGGTTCTGCAAGGTAGGGCTGGGAGCCATTAAGTGGATGGATCCAAAAGGGTTCTGTTGTGACCAGAATAAAGAGCAGGTGTTTGGGAACTAACGGACACCTCTTAAGAAGCCATCACTCAGACCTCACCTGCCCCCACCTCCTTTTATGGGAAAGTCACATACACTCACTAAGCAGCCTTCCTCCAGCCTTCTGCTATCCCGACCTTTTCTTCTTTGTACTGTTGTTTCCATTCCACAGCCTGGGGCAGATATTAAGTCTAATGAAAAGACCTGGCTAGAATTTAAACTTTGGAAACTAGAAACTGGCAGTCCAGATGCTAATCAAGGCAGAAACCCCTCTCCCCAAGGTAGATAAAAACCGCACACAAACAGTATAAATTTTTCTCTTTTTTCTGAATCAAAATGGATTTGCAGAGCTGCCATCTTCTGACCCTGACAGAAGCAATTTTGACACCCAGGGAGACCAGCTGATATGGGATTTTTTTCCCTGCTCTTTTGGACTCTCATGCTGTGTAAATAACAAAAAGGTTATTTGCCCTCTGGACTCCTTATTCTGTACAAGTAAAAAAGAGATCATTTGTTGAAAGCGTATCATGTATCATGAGCTTGTGTTCCTGTGATGCACAACTGAAGCAACTCATTCCACAGTAGGAATTGGCCTTGCACAAATCCGGGAACAGTGTACCAAAGAGAAGGCACAAGTATGCAGAGACTCAGAGGCAGAAATGGATGGAGGTTAGAAAGGCAGCCAGAGTAGCTAGAGTGAGTGTGGAGGGGTGGAGGGGAGGGAGGTAGGAGGCTAGGGCCAAATCCTGGGACCTGGTAGATTGTATTATTTACCTTTTAGTGGGTAACGACATTACCTCGAAATATAGTGGCTTACAACAGCACCTGTTTATTATCTCACCTTGTTTCTGTGAACAAGGCATTCAGGCAAGGCTTAGCTGTGTGACTTTGCTCCAAGGTCTCTCCCAAATCTGAGGCTGTTGTCTCAGCTGAGGTTCAACTGAGGAAGTACCTGCCTCCAAGGTCATTTATGTACTATTGGCAGGATTCACTTTTGACTGAGGGCCTGAATTCTTTTCTGTTTTTTCAGGCCCTCCTTTAGTTTTTTGTCATATGAGCTTCTGCGCAGGGAAGCCCATAATATTGCTGCTTGTTTCCAAGAGTGAGGGATTAGAGAGAGGTGGAGAGTAAGAAATAGAGGTAGATAGATAGATAGATAGATAGATAGATAGATAGATAGATAGATAGATAGATAGATAGATAGATAGGTCTTCTTCTTGACAGTGTATGTTCATGTGTTTCATTAAATTTGGGATATTTTTTGCCATCATTCACTTGAATATTCCTTTTGCTCATTTCTCTTTTTCTTCCTCTGGGTTTCCCATAATGCATATTTTGCCACACATAGTAGTATCTCACAAGTCTCTTAGGACCTATTCACTATTTTAAATTATTTTTTCTTTCTGCTCATCAGCCTGAATTATATCAATTGTCTTATCTTGAAATTCAGTGACTCTTTTCCTGTCAGCTCCAATCTGTTGCTAAAACCCTTTAGGTAATTTTACTGATCAGTTGTTTTGATCTTCAACTCCAGTATTGCTGTTTGATCCCTTTTGTCCATCACAATAATGTATCATTTTTTAAAAACCTGTGCCCAATATGTCTCAAGTCTGGTCCTCTTCATCGATGGCTTCTGAATTTTTATCTGGTTCCTTTGGATGTGCCATCATTTCTTGTTTCTTTGTTTTTCTTGTAATCTTTGTTACATACTGTGTCTTATAATATTTTAATGTCTTAACTCTGGATTTTGTCCCTGAGCTGTGTGTTTCTTGAGTTTGTAGGCAGCTAGTTTAAGGACATTGGCTAACAAAAACAAACAAATCTATGCAAAAAAAAAAAAAAAAACACCTTTCACAGTCTTTGCAATTTGTCTCTGCTTCACAGTTTAGCCCTCCTATCCAGAAGATCAACCTGAGGCCAAAGCGAAAAACAAAGTCCTCTCCATTTTCTCTGAGCCTGTGTCCTTTCTTGGGATTGTGCCCTTAGGAATTGTCCTGCTCACAGAAACCTGATATCCTCTCTATTCTCTATGAAATAAACTTTCTGTCCTCCTGGGTGCTCTATTTTACATCTTAAAGCCAGGAGTCATTTCTCCCAAGCCTCTTTTACCTACTTGTTTTGTTTTGTTTTAATTTGCATATGGGCAGGAGGCACCAGGGATGGAACTCCAGACCTCCCGCATGGCAGGTCCGAGCTCTGCCTGCTGAGCCACGGCAGCTGCCCTACCTGTTTCTTATTCTGCTTTAGCTGTCTGCAAGCTGCTTCTACCTGTAGTGCAAATTCAGAAAGATTGAGCCAGAGACAAGTGTCCTGATTTAATCTTTCTGGCTGTTACCCAATAGATAGGCACTGACATTCAGACACCACAGTGTGCACACAGAAGTTCTCTCCTCCCTCTAGAATAGGGCCAGGAACCCACAATGGGAGAGCAGGATGGCTCTACATGGCACCATGCTATGTAGTGTGTTATAAGGACCAGTAATGGTCCTATAACTGTGTTTTCTTGATTTGGCACTTGCCCATTTATTGCCACCATTTAATTATTTCCACACTTTTAAGGAAGATGGGTTTGTCCTTTTTGCCAATTGTTTAAACCTTCTATGGTGGACTGGTACCCTGAAGCATCTTACACAGACCCCTTAATTGACTAGAAGTTTCTCATATCTAGTGGTTGATGATTATTCTCATAAACAAATACTAGGGGATGTATGGATATGTAGAATCCCAAAGTGAGTACTCAATGGAGGCATGACCCTATATACAAGATATTCTGAGGAGGAGAAAGGGATACAGAAAGGTGGATAAAGGACATCAAGAATGTTTAATTATGTTGTAAAGTCTGAGTAGAGATGATATTGGGAACAAAAGAGAAGATAGACAGATATCAAGGAATGCTGGAATATGGTCTGGAGGCTCCAAAATAAGTATGCCTTTGCAGTTTCACTTTGGAAACACACTTTTGTCAAATTAGAAGTCAGTTGCATGTATTATCCAGAGTTATGGGAGAGTTTTTATTTATTTTATTTTTAGCTAAGCACTATTGTATTAATTCATGTAATTCCCCACTATAATACTCCCAGAAAAGTACATATATTTTTGTTATGCAGCTGTGGCAACAGAGGCACAACAAAGAGGCCAAGTAAATTGTAGAAACTCTCACAACTGTACAGAGATAGCTCCAGGATATGGAAATATGATCTGATTTCAGGGTCTAAACATTTAAGGAACCATAGTGTGTGCTATGATTGAATATGTGTCAGAAAAATGTCAGTAGTTCCTGCCATAGAGGATGCTGTCTGTTCTAGTTTGCTAGCTGCTGGAATGCCATATACCAGAAACAGAATGGCTTTTAAAAAGGGGAATTTAATAAGTTGCTAGTTTGCAGTTCTAAGGCCAAGAAAATGTCCCAATTAAAACAAGTCTATAGAAATGTCCAATCTAAGGCATCCAGGAAAAGATACCTTGGTTCAAGAAAGCTGATGAAGTTCAGGGTTTCTCTCTCAAGTGGAAAGGCACATGGAGAACACAGTCAGAGTTTCTCTCTCATCTGGAAAGGCACATGGTGAACACAGTTAGGGTTCCTCTCTCATCTGGAAGGGCACATGGCAAACATGGCATCATCTGCTAGCTGCTTCTCCTGGCTTCCTGTTTCATGAAGCTCCCCAGGAGGTATTTTCCTTCTTCATTTCCAAAGCGCTGGTTGATGGACTCTCTGCTTCATGGTGCTGCAGCATTCTCTGCTCTCTCTGAATTTCCTTCATTCTCCAAAATGTTTCCTCTTTTATAGGACTCCAGAAACTCCTCAAGACCCACCCAAATGGGTGGAGACATGTCATCATCTAATTCAGCTTAACAACCACTCTTGATGAAATCACATCATCCAGGGAGATGATCTGATTGCAGTTTCAAACATACAGTATTGAATAGGGATTATTCTACCTTTATGAAATGGGATTTTGATTAAAACATGGCTTTTCTAGGGGACATACATCCTTTCAAACCAGCACACTGTCTATGTCTGGAGTATAAACAAGTTTATCTGGAATAGGGCCAACATGTCACCTGGCAAATTCTCAATCAGCGTGGGTAGATGTTCTTAATAATATCATCACCATAACCTTTTTCGTTGTCATTATCATCATCATCATTATTGAGTGTTAGTTCCCCACACCTTGCCATTTGGGGTTAATCTTTCTGCCTATTCTTCTACCTAGGAAAGGGATGGTGTGCCAGTTTGAAAATGTTATGTACCCTAGAAAAGCCATGTTTTAATCCATATCCAATTTTGCAGGAGCAACCATTTTTTTTTTAATCCTGATTCAATACCATAGGTTGGATTTTTTTATTAGATTATCTCCATGGAGATGTGTTGCACCCAATTGTGGGTGTGGTCTTTTGATGTGATGGAGATGTAACTCCACACATTCCGGGTGGGTCTTGATTAATTTACTGGAATACTTTAAAAGAGGAAATAGTTTGGAGAGAGTCAGAAATTACAGAAGCCTCAGAGTGAACAGAAACTTTACAGCAGAGCTGACACATACGCGGACACACGGAGAACAGAAACACAGACGTCTGGAGATGCTTGGAGCCCAGCAGATGTCACCATGAGATGTTAAACAAACCAGAAGCTGGAGAGAGCCAAGGGAAGCTAAGAGATAAAGGCCAGCCTTGGAGAAGCAAAGTGAGGAACCCCCATGGGAACAAAGGTTGAAATCAATGGAGCTCAGGAGCAAGGAACCAGCAGATGCCAGCCATGTGACTTCCTAGCTGACAGAGGTGTTCCCAACCCATTGGCCTTTCTTGGTTGAAGGTAGCCTCTTGTTGGTGCCTTAATTTGGACACTTTCACTTCCTTAGAACTGTAAACTTGCAATGTATTCAATTCCCCTTTTTAAATGATCATGATGATGAATACACAGCTATGTGATTATATTGTGAGCCATTGATTGTAACCATGTCAAGAATGTTGTATGCCAAGAATATTTGCATGTCAGGAATACTGGTGTGTCTGTTTGTTGTTTATAATAAAAATATTTTAAAATATGAATTAAAAAATAAACAAATAATAGGGGAACAAAGGTTAAAATAAATTGGGTAGATGGAAACACTAGTGGTCAATGAGAGGGAGGGATAAGGTGTGTAGTATGTATGAGCTTTTTCTTTTTTCTTTCTATTGCTTTTTCTGGAGTGATGCAAATGTTCTAAAAAAATGATCATGGTGATGAGTACACAACTATGTGATGAGATTGTGAGTCATTGATTGTACACCATGTATGAAATGTTTTTATGTTAAGAATATTTGTGTTTGTATGTTGTTGTTGTTGTTGTTTTTAACTTTTTATTGTATACTATAACATATATTGCATTTTTTTTAGCAATAAAAATATTTTTTAAAAATTCCAGTTTTGGTATATCACATTCCAAAAGCTTGCAAACCAATACAGATGGGAAACATTCAAAGCTTTTATCAAAAGTGAAAATGGAAGGAACATGGAGGGAACAGCCTCCTGGACTGTGAGAATTCCCCAATACTTCTAACATCCAAGCCCTCTAAGTGAACTTTTAGGATCTGCCTAAATGTTGACAGCCTCTCTCTGCACTGACAGCCTGTCTTCTCACGGCATTTTTCTCAACTCAGTGACTAGAGTTACAAATGTATGTAAGTAGCAGCTGCTACAGGAAATGGGTGAGGAGACTTAAAGGCAGACGTATACTTGGAGTCCATAGAGTTGTCCCAGGACCACTGTTCAATCAAGTGATACTGAGAAAATGGTTAAGAGATAGGGGGAAGTGTGTTACTCAGGAACAGGAGATGAATTGTCTGTTCTTCATGTTCCTTGTTGCTTCCCCTTGTCATATTACAATATTGTGGTCTGAGATTCCCATCTCCATTGTGTGGCAACGTGGCCAACTGCAGAGGGATTGTTAGGGGAAAAAAAGAAATTTTTCTGCTTACTGCCAAACCCTAAGAATTCTTGAACTCTGGTTTTAGGAAGTACAGAATACTTCATAATGAAAAGACTAAATTAGTAGTGATAACTTGTCTTTCAGAAAGCACTTTACAAACATAAATGCTTGAACAATTGTTAAAGAACACAGTAAAACAATGGCAATATTTGTTTTGTGAAAGTGTTTCAAAAGTTTAAATCTATATATTAAAAACCATTTTATTGATTTATCAGCTTTTAACCATATTGAATGATGTGATTTATATCCTAACACCTAATTAAAATTCTTTTGGGGCCATTATTTCTATTGGAAGGAAATTACATATTAGGTATGTAAAAGTTTTTGATTTTCTGTTTGTCTTAAAAAAAGTTTTTTATTAGAGAATTTGTAGGTTTACCAAAAAAACCTGCAGAAAATACAGAGCTCCCACGTACTTCCCATAACCCTTAGTTTTCCCTACTATTAACACTTTGCATTACTGTGGTAACTTGATTACAATTGATGAAACAATATTATTATATTTATATTATTAACTGTAGCCCATAGTTTACATTAGGGTTCACTATTTGTGTTGTACAGTCATATGTTTTTTTAATTTGTATTTGAGTAACATATATACAACCTAAAATTTCCCCTTTTTAACCACACTCAAATATATACCCCATTGTTGTTAATTATGTTCACAATGTTGTGCTATCATCACCAACATCCTTTAACAAAACTTTTCCATCACCTCAAACTTTGCCAATAAGCATTAACTTCTCATTACCTACTCCAACCCCAGTCCATTAGCCTGTATTCCAGTTTCTGGCTATGAATTTGCTCATTCTAATTATGTCATATCAGTAAAATCATACAATATTTGTCCTTATGTGACTGGCTGATTTCACTCACCATAATGTCTTCAAGGTTCATCCATGTTGTTGCATATATCAGAATTTCATCCCTTTTTGTGGGTGAATAATAATCCATTGTATGGATATACCACCATTTTTACCCTCTCAGTTAATGGACACTAGGGCTTCTTCCAGCTTTGAGGAATTGTAAATAACGTCACTATGAACATTGATGTGCAAATATCTGTTCAAGTCCCTGTTTCAGTTCTTTGAGGCATATACTTAGAAGTGGGACTTCTGGATCATATGCTAATTCTATATTTCACTTTCTGAGGAGCCACCAAGCTGTCTTCCACAATGGCTGCACATTGTACATTTCCACCAACAAAGAATGAGTGTTCCTGTTTCTCCACATCCTCTCCAAAACTTGCAATTTTCCATTGTTTCAATAGTAGCCATTCTAGTGGGTATGGACCCTGTTTGTCTTTATTCTACTCTCACATTTGTTTGAGAGTATAACTAGATACAAAAGTTTGACTAGGTTGAAAATCTTTTTCCCCCAGAATTTGGAGGGTATTGTGCTATCTTCTAGTTCTGAGCAGTCTTGTGGCTTTATGAATTCTGATCATTTATCTATGATCTCTTTTTTACCTCTGAAAACTTTTAGTATGTCCTCTTTGCTGCAGTGCTCTGAAAATTCTCAACAATGTGTCTCAGCGTAGACATCTTTCATCTTTGGACTTGGCCCATGGAGGACCTTTTCAGCCCAGAAACTCACACACCCCCATTTTAGGAAATTTCTCTGAAGTATGTCTTTGTAGATTTCTCTCCTCTACTTGTTTTATACAAGTCTCATGATCAGATGTTGGATTATTTTGGGGGAGGTGCAATAATGTAGTGGTTAAGGGCACAAAGGGTACAAGCTCTGAAGCCATTTTGCCTGTGCACCTCCACTTCGTGCCATGTGATGCTCATCTCTGCACCAATTTCCTCACCTGTGAAAATGGGGATAGTAACAGTGCCCATTCCACTGGGTTGTTATAAGTGTTGTGTGAATTAGCGTGCATAAAGTAATGAGAACAAGGCTCAGCACACAAGTACTCTGGGTGTCTTACTTATACATCAGTGTCAAATTTCATAGGGGAAGCTGTGACCAGAGGGTGGTGCTTGTGGCTGTCCCTGGTGGGGAATGAGAGTCCCAGCCTACCCACCCTTTCCTCATCCTCTGGTACTGTGGAGGCCATGAGGTGCGTCATGCTGGTTCTAAGCACTGGAAAGTGATTACTATATTTTCTTTTGTTTAATTTTCTCGTTTTGTTTTTGTTGTCATAAATTTTGGAGGATTTCAGCTTTTTCTTTTAACCCTTCTATTGAATTCATTTTCCTCTCATGTTTTTAATTTGTAAGAGCTCTTCCTCATTTTCCAAATGTTCTTTTATAGCCTTCTGTTCTTGTTTTCTGTAAGCAAAATCTTTGTGGAAATTTACTTTTCTTTTCCTCTACTTCCCTTGTCATCTCAGTCTCTTCTGAGACCCTCTTCCTTTTTTATCTCCCCCTCTTATCCAGTGTCTAGGGACCTGGGATTTTCAGTTGCAACAGTGAGATGCTTCTAGCATATGGGGCTGCCGAGCTTTGAGGTCAGGATCTGGCTAGGCCATTCTGCTGGGGGACCTCTAACTGCCAATCTTTCCTTCTGAACTGGGGGCCACTTCAGAGAGGCGTCCTCCTCTCCAAAGAGTCTCAGAATAGGACTTTGACCTTAGTCAGCTACGCATCTTAGTTCCTCTCCTGGAGCTCAGTCTCTGGCCACCACTGGGGCAGGGGGTCATGCCTGCCAGCAGTGTGGGTAGGGAAACAGGGCTGGGGTCTCCTCTTTCTCTAGCTGCATTCTCATACTCAATGCCTCAGACACTGGCCTCCATGCCCCAATCTGCCAAGGAGGGGGCTACTGTCCACCTACCTCCAGGTCCACAGGATTCTCATTTTTTTTGCCCTCTTCAGTTTTTGCCTTTATAAAAACCCTTTCCTACCATATTAGAGGAGTCTCAAGAGGAAGAGGAGGTAAACCTACCATCTATAGTAAATATAGACTTGCCCAAAGAGAAAAGTCACTTTATTGAGGTTACTGGGCAAACAATCTCAGTTGCCTAAACTTACAGAGTTGGTTTCTTCCAGGTGAGAAAACTGAATTCCAGGCTTGGGTCTGATTCCAGCACATGCAACTGTGCAGAGCAGCTTTTCCAGTAACATGGATAGCCACACTGAGCCTTTTTTTTGAATTAATTTTTTATTTTTTTAAATACCAAATAGCACCTAACAAACGCAAACATTCATAATTTTTTATCATTCCATTCTACATATATAATCAGTAATTCACAATATCATCACATAGTTGCATATTCATCATCATGATCATTTCTTGGAACATTTGCATCTATTCAGAAAAAGAAATAAAAAGAAAACAGAAAAAAATTCATACATATCATTACTCCCCACCCCTCCCCCTCACCAATCACCAGCATTTCACTCTAAATTTATTTTAACATTTGTTCCCCCTATTATTCATCTTTATTCCATATGTTTCACTCATCTGTTGATAAGGTAGATAAAAGGAGCATCAGACACAAGGTTTTCACAATCACACAGTCATATTGTGAAAGCTATATCATTATACAAGCATCTTCAAGAAACAAGGCTACTGGAACACAGCTCTACATTTTCAGGCAGTTCCCTCCAGCCTCTCCACTACATCTTGACTAACAAAATGCTATCTATTTAATGCATAAGGATAACCTCTTGACTCTGTTTGGAATCTCTCAGCCATTGACATTTATTTTGTCTCATTTCACTCTTCCCCCTTTTGG
>PVIY010057497.1:0-12858 GCA_004026745.1 Myrmecophaga tridactyla
CCTTCACATGTATGCTGATTTGAAACTATTATGTACCCTAGAAAAGCCATGTTTTAATCCTGATCCAATCTGTGGGACCAGACCTATTGTTTAGGGTGGAAATCTTTGATTGGATTGTTTCCATGGAGACTGACCCACCCAGTTGTGGGTGTGAGCTTTTGATTAGAGGGAGATGTGACTTCGCCCACTGAAGGTGGGTCTTAATTAGTTTAATGGAGTTTTTTAAAGGGGAAACATGTTGGAGGAAGCTTAGATGTTTGGAGTGCTGACAAAGAGAGCAGATGCACATCAGACCCAGACATTTGAAGTTGCAGAAAGAAACCCCCCTGAGGAAGCTGTTTGAAATCAGGAGCCAAAGACCCAGCAGGCACTAGCCACATGTCTTAACAGCTGACAGAGGTGTTCTGGATCCATTGCCTTTCTTCAGTCAGGGTACCACTCTCTGGATGCCTTAGATTGGACATTTTATAGCCTTAGAACTGTAAACTTGTAACTTATTAAATTTCTTTTTTAAAAGCCATTCCATTTCTGGTATATTGCATTTTGGCAGCATATAACAAACTAATACAGATTTTGGTACCAGAGAAGTAGGATGCAGCAGTTTTCAAATAGCACCAAACATGTTGGAACAGCTTTTTAAATGGATAAGGGGAAGATTATGGAAGAGTTGTTAGGAGCTTGATGGAGAAGGTCTAGAATGTTTTGAAGAGACTGTTGATAGAAATGTGGACTCTAAAGATACTTCTGATAAGGCTTCAGACAGAAATGATGCATGTGTTATTACAAAATGGAATGAAGGTGATCCTTGTTTTAAAGTGGCTGAAAATTTTGCAAAATTAACTACTGGTTAGTTAAAGCCATGACTTTTAAAACTTGAATATTTAGCAGATGAGATTTCCAAACTAAATGTGGAAAATGCAGTCTGGCTTTTCCTTACAGTAAAATGTGACAGGAAAGAGACAAGCTGAGAACTGAACTCTTGGGTACAAAGAAACCAGAAATTGATGTCTGGAAATTCTTTGGGCTTCCAGACAGGGGAACCTCAGAGAATAGTGCCCCACATAAGGATTTAATCAAATGTGTAATGAGTCAGCCATTTCAGAAAAAGCCAAGATTGGAGTTCGAGTTAACCAGAAAGGATTTGTGGAAAGTTCTATTGTCTGAAGGCTTTGATCTCTGTATGCTACAAGGAAAATCAACACATGTTTTGCAATATCTGTATAAATGGCACCACTGTCAGTCTGGGCTACAAGGGACAAAAAAGGGACAAATTGAAGGAAAAATAGCTTCAAGGGAATAAACATCAAGCTAAGGTCTGAAGCCAAGAGACCTCATGCCAAGAGAGTGGATCCACCCATGTACTTAGAGAGGGTGAGTTTGCCCTCAGGGTAGAGGGCGGGCCTTCTGCCTTGATGTTCAGGAAGAATTTTGGTGCCCTAGGCCTCAAAGAGGGTGGAGCAAAATTCCTTGGGGATTGGGGTGAGCCTTGTTTGTCACCTCATTGTTCTTAAGGGGTTGAAAATGGCAGAGAGCTCAAGTGCTGCCCCCATGCTTGGAGAGAACAGAACCAAGAAAAAGTGGTCTCCCCAATGTCCTCCAAGGTTATAACCCTCATCCCAGTGTTTGGAGAGAGCAGGGCTGCCGTGTAGGCCCTTGGAAAGGGTGGAACTCCAGTTCTATCAAGCTCCAAGGAGGAATAACTCTCAGACTTTGAAATCTAATGGAGTTTTCCCTGCAAGTTTTTGGAACTATTTGGGTCTGTGTTCTCTCTAGTTTCTCCCTATGGGATGGGAACATTTATCCAATGACTATCCCTCCTTTGTATATTGGCAGCAGATAATATGTTCTAAGTTTTCAAAGGTCAACAGCCAGAGGAGAATTTAGAGACCATGCCTGTAACTGACTTTGGTGAGATTTTGTACTGTTTCTGACTTTGTATTGCATTTGCATTGTTATTAAAAGTTTTAAGGCTTTTGTGATATTGTGGTGGGATAAATGTATTTTGTGTATGGAAAGAACATGCCTTTTGGGGGTTCAGAGGGTGGAATGGGCTGGCTTGAAACTATTATGTGCTCCAGAAAAGCCATGTTTTAATCCAGATACAATCTTGTGGGACCAGACCTATTGTTCAGGGTGGAAACCTTTGATTGGAATCTTTCCATGGAGATTGACCCACCCAATTGTGGGTGTGAACTTTCGATAGGACTGCTTCCATGGATATGTGACACACCCAAGTTTAGCTATTCTTGGACCAGGTGGAGGGAGTGTGCACTATTCTGTAGATTTTGAGATAATTCTTGGGATAGATTGTGGTAAAGTTGATAGCTACTGGATAAACTCCTGGGTCCTTCCTAGTGCTGCTCCATTGGCTGTGAGGGTAGCTAGAAGAGAAATCAGAAGAAGCATAGCTATTTTTAGGAGCTTCTGTTGGGACATTATGGGTATGGGCCTAGAGTAGTCCCATTTATGAAATATGTTTCTGCTGAAAGATAGACTAAGGTATATAGTCCAGTCCAGTTCACTGGAATGGTTAGATGCACATTAGTACCACAGAAGAGTAGCCTTTCCTTTGGATCCAGGGAAGGAAGGAGAGATAAGGTACCATATGATCCCCTTCCCATGGGGACCCAAAGGTAGAGGATGCTTGAAATCTCAGTTCAAACTTGGTAAAGGATAGGAAGGTAACTCTTACAGATAACAAGCAGGAATTTTGGGCTTTAGAATTGTTTCATTTTGCTAAGGCTGCTGGAATGCAATACACCAGAGATGGATTGGCTTTTATAAAGGGGTTTATTTAGTTACAAATTTACAGTTCCTTGGAGGAAAGGCATCTGGCTTTCCTCTGGGTTTCTCTGTCACATGGGGAGGCACAGGTGATGTCTGTTTGCCTTCTCTCCTGGCTCCTGGGTTCAAATGGCTTCCCCTGGGGCATTGCCTCTTTGCATCTCAAAACAACTGGGTCTGTTTTGGCTCTGAGCTCCGAGCTGAGCTGGGCTGGGCTGTGCTGAGCTCTAATGAGCTGTTTCTCTCCCTTCTGACTTCTCCTTTTAAGCCTCACTCATTGCAGAAGGCACTCCCCTCTGCTGACTGCAGATGTCATCAGCCATAGATGAAATTCACATGCTGACGATTTAAGTCCACAGCAGCAGAACAACTGGGCACCATCACTAGCCAAGTTGTCACCTGAACCTAACTACTACAAGTGTCTTCATGGTAGAGGATGTTGCTGAGAAAGTTCCAGGTCATATCAACTTGAGATCTAGTAATATTGGGGTAGAACTTGCAGTAGGGCAAGGAAGTTGAGCTAGTTCTTAGTGTTGTGAAACCACCCGACACTTTGTAACATCCCATCTAGAAAAGCAATTCACACTTGCTGATCCACGTTGCAAAGCCCCCCTTGAAGACTTGTTGTGCTGGTTTGAAGCCATTATGTACCCCAGAAAGGCCATATCCTTTAATCCTCATTCGATACTGTTGGGTGGAATCTTTTTGATTGTTCCCGTGGAGATGTGACCACCCAACTGTGGGTGGTAACTTTCAATTAGATGGTTCCCATGGAGATGTGCCCCACCCATTCAAGCTGGGGTTACTTATTGGAGCAGTCCTCCCTCAGTTTTAGATTTATTTAAGCAATTAAGTCCTTAGTCTCTATTTTTCATCTCTAAAGTGGGATTTCACATTCTGTGATTAGGAAGTTCTGCAGAATAATAGGTGTATAGTGCTTACCACAGAACACGTGCTAAGTAAGTCCCATATTTTTTCTAGTAGATGGGAAATGAAAAGCGTTTCTTCTGAAGTACAAATGCTACTGTCTTTTCTGCCATCTTGGCCCTTCCTTAAACCTCTTAATCATTTAATCCACAGTGAAAATTTCTTTAATCAAGTCAATAATTGCTATTCGGTGTGTGTGTGGGGGGAGCAGTTGGTTTTATTTCCATGGCATTTCTACTTGACAGCAGTGACTGCATAGAGGGCTCATTTAGAGGGGATTCTGGGGCCATCTCTCATCACAGATAGAAAGAAGCCTGCTTGAGGCCTGTGCAGGCAAAGGAGAAAGGCACGGCCACATGTGTGCCAGTGGCAGGCTCATGTATCCATTCACCAAATGTTTGCTGTGCTCCTACTATGTGCTGGGCATTTTGCCAGGCACTGAAACATGTGAAAGAGACCTGGAGTTGGCATCAAGGAAGGCCTCTCTGAGGATGAGAGCTGAGTGCTAAGGAGTCAGCCATAAGTATTCCCATCTCTCGTTATTCTCTTAGTGAATGGGGAGTTTTGATTTGGGAAAAAGAGGAAAGAGGAGAGAGAGGAGATAAGAGGAAAGAGAAAGATGAGGAGGAAGAGGCAAGAATCTGGAGCTGGCAGCTGTCATGCTCATGGGGTCCTCTTTCCTTAGAATCCTCCCCATTCTGAGCTAAAAGCTGGAGCAGCTTTGTTTTCCCTCTTCTCTATTCAATCCAGTCAGCACGAATTGGGCTTTATAATCCACCAAACATGCTAATCAGTGCTTGACTAAAAGAAAAGTTAAGACTTGGTCCCCATTTATGATAAAATGGCCTTGAGGGTGGGGAAAGAAAGGAAAATTCGAAGCATAGCTCATGAACATATACCTACTGCCCACATCTGCAAAGCATTTTATGGTTTTGCAGAATGCACATGTTGAAACTGCTTCCATGACTTATTTAACTTAATTTTTATTACTTCTCTGGAGATGATAATTATCCTATTTTTTAAAAAATTACACCCCAATAAAACATTAAATGACCTTGGGGTTAACCTTAAGCCAACCACTTGGAGTTGGATAATGGCAGAGCATGACCTCCAACTCCAGGTCTGGGACACTGTCCATTTTGCTGGAGCTGCCTGCAGCTGTGCCACCAGCAGGGACTTGGGGTGGGCCATGGGGCACCCAAGACTATGCAGAATGATATCAGCAGAGCCACGGAGGTGTGGATGTACATGGCTGATGAGCACTGGATGCGTGAAGAAGAAAAACAGTAGCTGAGTCAGAAATTTGGGCCATGATTTCACTGTGAAGGGCTTTGAGTGCCAAGCTAAGGAGCATGGATTTTGATCCTGCAGGCCTTGTTGTAAATGTATTGATGGAGAACAGTTTAAGCTGCTCCCTGCTGACAGCTACTTGGTAATTCAGTTTCTATCTGAATATAGGAAATAATTCTCTACAATAGAATATTATTATCAATTACAGGTATTATGATTTTTTTCAATGAGTTTTTGTAGACTTATCAGAAATTAAATTGGGCCTGGAAAAACAGATGCCATAGTTAGTAAGAATGTCTTACATTGTATTATCTTAAATCACTGATGGTTTGGATGACATTCTCATTTAGGAAGGTAACAAGGATGATGGTTAATGCTCATTTAGCATATTCATAGACATTTTTAACACTCATGCTCTTTAAGTAGTGATATTTTTATTTTTAAAAATATATTATATTCGGGGTGGGCCACGGTGGCTCAGCAGGCAGAGTTCTTGCCTGCCATGCTGGAGACCTGGGGTCGTTTCCCTGTGCCTGACCATGCAAAATATATATATATATATATATATATATATATATATATATATATATTGCCTGCTGTGTGAGAGACCCGGGTTCAATTTCTGGTCCATGCACATCCCAAAAAACAACAAATAAACAAAACAAACAAAGGAAAAACCAACTAAACAAACAAAAAATGTTCAACAAATGGTGGTGCAATAAGGGGATACTCACATGGAAAAATAATGAAAAGTGACCCCGCCATACAGCAAACAAACAAACAAAATATACATATATAATATAAGATTATTCAACTGAAGATGATTCAGTAAGGAAGAGTGAGCCCAAAGAGTTTAGATCATTGGATTAGGTAAACTTTCCATTTAACTGAAAAATCTCTAAATGTTTCTGTTCCCTTTTTTTTTTATTTAAAAAATGGGAGCTAAAACTGGCCGATCCTTCTGTCCATGTGTGAGTGCAGTTGAGAATCTCTGAAGCTCATTAAGGAAAGTAAAGTTATGGCAATTTGATCCCAATCCTTCTCACATCCTCAGGAACCTTCAACTAGTTCATTGCTTAGTCCTCAGAGAACATGCCCAGTTTCCTCCTGCTAAATTTATGGCTTTCCTAAACACTTCTGCCATTCTAGCTTTCTGCTTCCTTTCACTACCAAATTTCTTAAAAGCATGGTCTACATCTTGGCTATAGTACATAACTTCTCCCTGAATCCTAAATTGCTTTATCATCTACTAATAGCCCTTTCTCAAGCCTCATTTCCATACATCCCTTTCCATCAGGATTTGACATCACTGCCCAACTCCCCAACCCTTTAGAAACACACTTCCCACTTCATTCCCAAGATATTATACCATTTTGCTTTTTTCTTGGCAATTCCTTCTTTGCATCTTTCACTGGCTTGCTCATTTTCCTCCTACTGCCTGCTAAAAGTCAGGGGGCTGCGGAGTACATTGTCCCTGGGCTCTGTCTGTGGCTTTCTCTTCATGTTCTTTAAACTCTTCCTTTGCAAAGGTTTGAATCTATGCATATAACTCTCAGATGTTCATCACTTGCCTAAGATGCCCTTCAGGTATTCATCTTGTAGATTAAACATTCTCACCTGGCAGTGCTGCCAACATGTCAAATTCAAGCTGTTCGTAATCAAAGCTTGCATTGCAGGTGGTATCTCTGCCTATTGAAATTGTACTAGCATTCATCCAAAAATTCTTTTTTCATGGCAAATAGTCTCTGAACCTCCAAAGCACTTTGTTCTAACTTTCCATGGATGGTCTTATAGTGTTTTGTGTAATTGTCTTATTTCCATAGCTTTTGTAACAATGGATAAGCTCCTGAAGTTCTTTGTGCCTCATTATTCTCAGCGGTAAAATGAGGTTTTTATTGTAGGCTGGTTATGAGAATTAATTCAATTAATACATGTAAACTGTTTAAAGCAAAACTGGAACAAAATAAGCCACTTCAGAAATTTAGGTATTGTTATTATCTTTCTACTGTGAACTCCTTATAAATGGGCACTGTGTCTTACTCATCTTTGAATCTCCTTTAGCACCTAGCTAAGTAATTTGCACATAAGAAATTATTAGAAGATATTGAAATTAATAATAAGAAAGATCTATGTATTCATAATTTTTTTAAAAATATGGAGCTCAAAATTTCTGCAGTTCAAATTTTATTAGAATGAGAAAATATTGGGGAAAAAGGCAAGGCAACTTCCTCAGGGTCTCTCGCACTTGTTTATCCATAGGCTAAAACATCATTATTATTATAGGACTCTGAAAGACATTTAGAATAATCAGATTAGATTGTATGCAGTTAAAGTTTAGTTCTAAGTATGTTTTATTACATTAGAATTACTGCTTAATTACTATTTTAAAAATTGTAACTCTCAGTTGACTGGGATTTCAGTTCATTAGAACTCTAGACCTCTGGATTCTCAGCTTTGATGCATGAATGAACTTTTAGAGTTGAAGAATGAATTGTCAATGGGGCTCCCATTTGGTATAGTTTCTGTTCTAGTTTGCTAGCTGCCGGAACGCAATATACCAGAAACAGGATAGCTTATAAAAAGAGGCGTTTAATAAATTGCAAGTTAACAGTTTTTAGGCCATGAAAATGTCCCAGTTTAAACAGTCTATAGAAATGTTCAATCTAAGGCATCCAGGGAAACATACCTTGATTCAAGAAGGCTGATGAAGTTCAGGGTTTCTCTTTCAAGTGGAAAGGCACATAGTGAACACAGTCAGGGTTTCTCTCTCAGTTGGAAGGGCATGTAGCGAACAAGGCGTCATCTGCTAGCTTTCTCTCCTGGCTTCCTGTTTCATGAAGCTCCCTGGGAGGCATTTTCCTTCTTCATCTTCAAAGGTCACTGACTGGTAGACTCTCTGCTTCTCGTGGCTATGTCCTTCTGCTCTCTCAGAATCTCTCGCTTTCTCCAAAATGTTTCCTCTTTTATAGAATTCCAGTAAACTCATGAAGACCTACCCGAATGGGTGGCGACATGTCTCCACGTAACAGCTTAACAACCACTCTTAATTGAGTCATCTCTCCAGGGAGATGATCTAATTACAGATTCAACCATACAGTACTGAATAGGGACTAGAAGAAATGGCTGCCTTTACAAAATGGGGTTAGGATTAAAATATGGCTTTTCCAGGGTACATGCATCCTTTCAAACCAGCACAGTTTCTTTTTCTTTGGTTCAGAATGACTATGACATAAAGTTAGGCATCACGTAGAACTCTTGGAAATTTGTGGACTTGTCTGCCTCCATTCATAACCTGAATCTAGCACCTAGATTTAAGCACTTCTGTCTTTAATCTCAAAGATGAAATAGCAAAGTTATGTTTGGGAAAATACCCAATCCTCTGCAGTTAAGCCCTTGGATTCCTTGATATACCCAGTGTGTGCTTCCTCCAAATAAAGGCCCATTTATTGTTAATATACTCTTATGAGTTTTATTACTAAAGCAGCCAAATAGTCTTCCTGAGTGTGCTGGTTTGAAAGGATGTATGTCCCCTAGAAAAGTTATGTTTTAATCTAAATCCCGTTTCGTAAAGACAGAATAATCCCTATTCAATACTGTATGTTTGAAACTGTATTCAGATCATCTCCCTGGAGATGTGACTAAATCAAGAGTGGTTGTTAAGCTGGATTAGGTGACGACATGTCTCCACCCATTTGGGTGGGTCTTGATAAGTTTCTGGAGTCCTATAAAAGAGGAAACATTTTGGAGAATGAAGGAGATTCTACGAGAGCAGAGAATGACATAGCCACAAGAAGCAGAGAGTCCACCAACCAGCAACCTTTGGAGATGAAGAAGAAAAACACCTCCCAGGGAGCTTCAGGAAGCCAGGAGAAGAAGCCAGCAGATGACACTGTGTTCGCCATGTGCTCTTCCAGATAAGAGAGGAACCCCTGAACTTCATCGGCCTTCTTGAACCAAGGTATCTTTCCCTGGATGGATGCCTTTGATTGGACATTTCTATAGACTTGTTTTAATTGGGACATTTTTTTGGCCCTAGCAACTTATTAAATTCCCCTTTTTAAAAAGCCATTCTGTTTCTGGTATGTTGCATTCCGGCAGCTAGCAAACTAGAACACTGAGACAGCATTTTTTCCTAAGCCAGAGAGATTATAGGAAGATGGGAGGAGAAACACTGGAAATGCAGTGTGGTTAAGTGGAAAGAGCCAAAGTTCAAAAGCAGACAAACGGGGATGTAAGCCTTTGCCTTATCACTTACTAGCTGTGTAAACTTCGACCAGTTATTTAAACATTTTGAGATTCATTTCCTCGTTCAGACAATATAAATAAAAGTATGATCATGCAGGTTTTGAAATTGTAAAGATTAGAAATAATGTTTTAAAGATTCCAGCAGTGTCTGGCTCAATGATGATATATCCCTAAGAGTTCATTTTAGTAGGCTCAAAGTAACTTTATCAATTAATAAATAAAGTAGCAAAAATATAGAATCATTAATCCATTGGGAAATACATCTGATATAATATCCAATCAAGGAATTAAAGAACAAAATAAAAAAAGTAAACTTTTAAGGAAAGATTAAAAAAAAAACCTAAATGCATTTTGCAAGCAAATCTAAAAGCCCGAAGAAAATGGTCTTGGTTAGCACTGTTCTTCCCAAAGGTGGTTAAAGATTCTAGTTAATTGGGCACACCGGTGGGTTCCCTGACAGACAACCTAACAGAGAGTAATAGAGTCCCTGAAGAAAGCTCCATATATTTTGCTGGGGGACATATGTCATGGTAGCAAGCATCGGGACATTCTCTGCACCATAGGGGCAGCAAAGAAAAGACGTTGGCAGTGTTCTCCCAAGCAAAACAGAAGGTACGATCAATTAGCCAGTAAGAGATTATAATGCCATAATTCCCTTGTAATTTTAGAGCACTTTAACACAGAGTATTTATTGAACTAGAGCAAGTACTAGAGTGTCTGGGAATTGTGATGAGCTCCACATGGAAAAACCAACAATACTGTCTGCTTCAATCAATATACCACAGACCAATGATGCATCACATTAATTGGACAATTTGTCCTTTTAATAATTTACATGTTGAGGGGCTTTATTTGTGCTGAGCCATTAATATGTGAGTGTCAGAAAGAAAATAGAGGTAAATTGGTAGTTTATGATAAGAATATGCCCTAGTGTAGTAAAAACAAAACAAAACAAAAAACAACTCACTGGGGGAAAATTCAACTTTTAATTTTCAATATAGAGCCTGAACATATTTTCTGTTATAGTTAAAAGAACAGTGAAAATTGTGAAGAAACCAAGCTTCCACATCACTACATTTAGTCTTCTAACCAAAATTTAGTGTGTTTCAATGAAAACACCTAAAGTATAAACTACAGGGGGCCACGAAGGTCTTAAGTGCTCTAGGAAAGGGAAGGGAAACAGATTTGGTGTTATCTTGCAGAAGTTGGCTGAAATTTTACTCTGATAATTTTAACAATTGGTGGAATCTGAATAATAAATTCTTCTAAGGAGGGATTCAGGGCTTAGATTCTGTGCTTAGGGATTTGTGCTTCTTTGCCAAGAAGCCAACTTCTCCACTAGCCCCTCTAGATCTGCTCTCCCTGCTGTGTGCCCAGGAGGAAGCTGTGTGAGTTGCATCACAGGAGATCCAGGAGAGAGCAGAGTGCAATTAGGTAATTACCTTGGCTTTTCCCTAACAGGCCTGGAGGGTTGGCTTCCACTTTCCTCTGAAATGCTCAGTTCCTCTCAAAAGGCTCTCTCTACACAATGCCACTTTCTCTGGCTCCAGTCTCTTTAGGCTTAAGGCTCTCACTAGGCCACTGATATTGCATTATCTCTTGTTGGTCTTCCAAAAACCTGCCCACACTTTTGTAAATAGTCCCCTATTAAACTCTTTTCAATTACCTGCTTGAGGGTGCTGTTTCCTGCTGGACCCTGACTGATACAAATTACATTCATAAAAACTAAAATAGAGTTGAGAAATGAAAATGCAGCTTTACTGCTTATAAGGATGTTTAAGTAACTCATGCCACATTTCAAAAAAGTGTTGATTGATAGAAGTCCTTATAGATGATATGTTTTAATGAATAAGTAAGTTCTCATCATCATTGTTGGCTGTTGTAGATAAAATCCATTGCCTTTGGAACTGGAAAGACCTGGATTGAAATCCTGCTGTTATTCCCTGTCTCATACCCACAGGGCAGAGGGACTTCCAGTCCACTCCCAGGAGGATTGGTAGGAAAGGAAAACTTGTAGCATCTCTTTGTCCTTCTTTTCACTTCTCCTCAAGGGAGAAGGAATGACATCTGATATTGGAGAGCGGACTGAGAAGCATGGTTTAGGCCCTTTTCCCTGTACTTCCTCCTGCTGTGAGCTCTGGGCAGGGGTGACGGGGCATTGCCATTCAGTGCGGGAAGTGGTACCAGATGACCAGAAAAATATATACTGGAATGAGATTTCACTCATTCCCATATCTTTGTTTTTGATGAATACTAGGTTTGGGGCATTATTTCAAAAAAAATAAATAAGAGGGGGAAAAAAGATGGTCAAGCAGCTTTATCAATAATAGAACTGATTATTTGATCTTTATCCAACTGACTGTTTGGTCTATTTTTCAATTGATTTGGGAACTTGGAGACAAGGTCTAATTGATTAACACTCTTGAAACCCAACCCCTAAGACTGACTTTAGGCAATATTCGACCTGAGTCCACTCGTTCATATGTAAACTTGGGTTAATAATATCTTCTTCTATAGGCCTATTTTGAAGATTAAATGAAATAATAGATGTAAGTAATAAGCATTGTGCTTTTTAAAAAATATGGTTAAAAGCAATAAATTGTCCACGTGTGACCTGAAAGAAAAGTTTTAGACTTTAAAAATCCTTCAAATCATATGCTAAATTAGAATATACTATCGAGTAAATTAAAAGTAAAACTTCAGATAATTCACAGCACAAGCATTAAGCTTATTTTCTTAAACTTTGGTTATAAACAAGAAAACTGGTCAAATAAAAACACAAAGGATGACTAGTAGATTATAATTTACGTGTTAGCAGAAAACTTTATAAGAAAAAGGAGAGGTTTATTTTAAAAGTATTCTCTTTTTATTCAAAGATAATAATTGTTTAAAAATCTCCAGTGTGGTTAATTGAGAATTGTAACGTAATGTATTTCTAGTACGAAAGTACCATAGAAAAATGTACATGAAATATTTGTTATAATTTAAAATTTAAAAGAATACAAAATTGTATAGATAGTATGTGCTCAATGATTTTTAAGTGCCTAGAAAATAAGACAAGAACCTAATTTACCAAAATGTGAATAGTGGCTTTGTCTGCATAATGAATCTTTTTATCTTCCAATTTTTTTTTTTGCATTACATTTGTATTACTTTTGTTATTGGAAAAAAATAAGTTTAACTTAGAAATACTGTCAGAAGGAAATTAGAAAGGGCAGTTATTAATTATATAAAGCAAATTAATGTCAAAAGAATAAACTTTTTTTCAAGCATGTAAATTCCACCCTACTTCTGATTCTCACTGGCTAGTTTACCTATTGGCAAAAAAAGAGAAAGGCAAATGGGCATGGGTGTGAACAGAAATGCAGATTAGAAAAACACAAGAAGTGTTTTTGGACAAGAAGTGGTGTCAAGCCTGATAATGCAGAGCTGTGTTCCAGTAGCCATGTTTCTTGATGATGACTGAACAATGATATAGCCTTCACAATGAGACTCTGCGAATGTGGAAACCTTGTGTCTGATGCTCCTTTCAGCTACTATATCAACAAAAGAGTAGAACATATGGAATAAAAATAAATAATAGGGGGAACAAATGAAAAAATAAATTTAGTT
>PVIY010057498.1:0-12858 GCA_004026745.1 Myrmecophaga tridactyla
GTGTGTTTTCTTTTTTATTCTGTGTTAGCTGTAAGGATGCTGCACATATATATCTTAGAAAACTATTTTCAAGTCACCCTATGTTGCAAACATTATAATGAATTTCACATGGATTTAATAATATCCAATATCCATTATTTCATAACATAGCAATATAAAATATAATTAAATATAATTTTCCAATAAAATAATATTTACAGAGGGCAAAGGCAGAAAATGGCAGAGGAGAAAGCTTTAAAAATCACTCCCTTCACTAGAAAAATGAAAGAGTTGGAAAAAGAGAATGGAATTAACTAGGTGGTAACCCTAGAACCATACTGGACATTTAAAACAATTATAGGAGCACCAGGGGAAGCAAGAGGCTGCTAAGAGGTCAGCTTTTATAAATGAAAGCACAAACCAGTGAACAGTGGCAATTGCCCTGAGGCAATGGCTGCAGAAACAGCTGCAACTGTGGCAATGCCTGCAGCTGCACCAACATAGCCTGGATTCATACAGCAGCAAGTTGGAGCCAGAATGGACAGAGGAAATCTCTTCCTCTAAAACTTGGGGTTGAAGATAGAGAACAGTCTAGGGGATCCATGAGGAACCAGTAAGGAAATTGGCCTTAGTTTCAGTCCTGTGGGCAAAAGCACTTCCAGCCTTCCACCAGCATCCACCTGGGCATAAAGATCTTGTGCTTTTATTTTCCTTCCTGATCTGGCAGAACTCTGATGGCAGAACATAAACTCTGATCTTGGTTTCAGCCCTCTCTGCAGTGGCTTCTGGCCTCACAACAGCATATAACAGTGCTTAAAGACCCAGTACATATTCCATTTGTTGGCTTTTGTCTTTGTCATTCTAGGATTGTTTAGTTTGGTATATCTCTGAAGGACTAGTGCATATGCTAGCTTCAGTTTCTCTGAAGCAGTATCTTCTGAACTTATACAAGCATTTATAGGGACATAGAGACTCAAGCATCACTTTTGTGTTTTATTTATTTTTGTTTGATTAGTTTATTCATGTCTCTATGTTTTGTAAATTTTGCACACACAAAGCTTATAAGAAAGTAATTGTATAAGATTTGGAAGGCTATTATTCTCCAGAGACAATTGCCTCCAGATATGCAATCAAATATGAGATTGGTTTCCAGGAGAGCTTATAAGCGCCACTAGTTTGAGTGATGTCAGCTGACATCACTATTGGCACATCCCTGACCTTTGCTCACCCAGCCTTTCCAATAGTTATGTATGCCCTAATTACCTTTCATTTCAGTCTTCCTGTATGAACTCTGCCTGTAATTTGATCACTCTTTAAAAATCCACTTATTCATTCAGTCAGTTGGTCAATCAATTAAAACTAACCAAACTGCTATTATGGAGTATGCCTTGTCCTAGCAATTATGGAGATTCTGCAGAGGCATAGATGCAGACCTTAAAGTTCATATATTGCATATAATTTTACAAGGTACTAAAATCATAATGAATTAAATGTGAAAATATAATGCCAATGCCCATTTGGATAGTTTTAAATTACAGTCATGTTTTTGCCTGTCATTGACTCTTATTTTAACATAGCATTGAAGGGTAATCAAAAGATATAATAGATTTTGATTTGGAGCATAATTTCTTACAATACATTATTGTAATCTCAGAAATGAATTAACATCTGAAAAAAGGACCTCTCAACATAGATTTCCCAATAATAGAGTAGGATTTGCTTATCCCCAAATTATCGCTGATTTTTAGAAGGTAGGATTAGTTTAGAAACAAACACAAGAAAGCAGCAAAGTATTTTAGCTCTCCTTTTACAAAATCATTGGTTTTTGAAGATAATTGTTCCGTGTAAATAAAAGAATTTTTAAGATTTAATCCAATGTTATGAAACATTGTTGAGAACACTGAAACATATAACTTATGTGATCAAATGTAAGAAAGTTAAGAGTGGTTTTGGGTTGAATCACATACTATCATATACTCCCCTAAGAACAGGCATGTTTTTCTCAATTTCATTTAAAGATTAGGCTTATTTCACTTTAGTAAAATTAAAATCCTGTTTTATTTAAACTTAACCTAAACTCACCCTTTCCCTCAACACCTGCATTGCCTCATACCTTTCTTTGAGAAACATTTATGAATGAATTTAGTTTTCTTTTTGCAGATTACCCTAAATTGTGAGATTTCACTAAGATTTTCTTGGGGACTTTGCTCATTTCATTCATTGGAACCACAAGCCTCCCAGGGAGTAATATATATATTTCCTGAGCATCTGTAATTGTGATCTAACTGTCCATTTGTCTCCCTTTTATGAGTGAGTGTCCACAATGGTAATCTGAGATTTGAAAAATTTTTTAAAGGAAAACCTGTATTAATTCACATATTATCGACTAAATTTAGCAGAATTAATTTTGTTATCCTAGGATCTGTGGGCTTTAGTGTTTGTGTTTTTTATACTTCTGCATACACTGTTTGAATCTTGAGCCTTTCCAAATTGTACATTAAAATGTCTTCTCTTTGGAGATGTAATGTCTTTCCACATTGTCATCTTTTTTTTGCTAAAAAAAATGAAAGTTTCAGAGTCATTTGTCTTCTTAGGTTTCTGTCTTCTTTAATCTTATTCTGAATATTAGGAGACATTTTCCTAAGAAGAATCATGGCAATACACTAGTTAATGGCTTCCCTGTGACCTGGCCAAGGAGGGTGTATTAGAGTTCTCTAAAAAAAACAGAATCAACAGAGAACACTCGCAAATATAAAATTTATAAAAGTGTCTCACGTGACCACAGGAATGCAGAGTCCAAAATCTGCAGAGTAGGCTGTGAAGCCAACAATTCCGATGGAGGGTCTGGACAAACTCCACAGGAGAGGCTCACCAGCTGAAACAGGAAGAGCCTGACTCTTCTGAATCCTCCTTAAAAGGCTTTCAGTGATTAGATTAAGCATCACTCATTGCAGAAGACATGCCCCTTTGGCTGATTACAAATGGAATCAGCTGTGGATGCAGCTGACATGATCATGATTTAATTCTATGAAATGTCCTCATTGCAAGAGACAAGCCAGCACTTGCCCAACCACCACTTGGCGAAGTTGACACATGAACCTGACCATGACAGAGGGGTAAAAGGAGGGACTGAAAACAAGGAAATCCAAACTTGCCTGAAGATATCTTTTGCACATGCACACGAACCTGTAAATCTTGGTTTTCCCAGAGGGCTGTGACCCACACTTATTCAGGCAGCTGCAAGAAGTAGCCAAAACCTCTTCTGAAGTGAATTGCCCATCATCAGCAGCTTCACTAGGGACAAATCCATGTTGGAGTGTAGAATGTCATCTTACAGTGATAAATGCCAATCAAAACTCTGCTTGGTTTCAATCTAATTGAAATTCAAACTCCCCCTTTCCCCCATTTCTATACAACTTCTGGCCTCTTTTTATCAGTTAGAAACTGCCTTTCTGAATTTACAACTCTCCTTTCTTAGTCAAGAAAGAATGTTAATAAATTTGGAATAAATTTACCATTTTGTTTTAGATTCTAGTGACTTTAGTTCCCATGAACATTAATCATGTGCAACATTCTAGTTGATATATAAAAGAAAGTAAACAAGCAATAGTGTAAACATGGAATTTACTTCACTAGGTTCCCTTCTGACTTAAACACAATTGTCCTATTCCAGCCACAAGATGCTGGTGAGGAAGCTGCTTTCCACTCCCCACCTACACCTTGGGGTAGCACAAGCTTTGAGATAGAGGCAGGGGGGCCTTCCTACTAGGTAGTCAAAGGATTTGACACATGACAACCCAATGTGCTAAAGATGCTTTGGGGTCCTGGTTTGGTAATAATTGGATTATTGCCAAGAAGGTGACTAGACCAAGACAGAGAGATAGGAATGGGCAGGAAATCATTCCTGGTTGAAATGCTGAGCAGGATTTTCTTGCTCAGTGAAGATCCTGGGAACTCAGATGGAGTGCCTCACAGATGAATCTTTTTCCATGTGCTGGACTTGGCACATTCTAAGCTTCAAATGGACCAAATGAATGAGGTCTCTGACAAATAAGGGATCTGTGCATCTGAAGCCTCAGATTCAACAGAACTTTTCCCTCCTGCCCTCCTATTCTTCCCAAGCCTCCTCCTTTTGTTCCAACTCTTCCAGAAAAAACAAATAATGGCCTTTATTTTACTTCTTTTTCTATATGTTAATACTTAAATTGCCCATTAGAAATCTCTGATGGGCCCTTCCAATGCCAGTCCCAATTCTTGAATACAAAAATATTGCCTAGACTTCCTAAGGATGTGAAAGTTTTGCTTTTCAAAAGCATAAATTTCCCTCTGGACAAGTCCCTCCTACAGACTGATTAAATAATTTTTGTCAAAAGCAGCCAAATAATAAAACCTCAATTGAGCTTCTTTGCCATAATGCCCCAAGGTTTTCTAATCTACACTGGTGACTACAGTGATCTTTCTGGCCTCTCTCCCCTTATACAAAATCTTAGAACAGACAATTTGAAAGCTTTTAAAAGCTTTTTATAAAGTGCTAACTCTATAAAGGGCATACTTTCTTGAAATAAAAATAAGTCTTCATTCATGTACATAAGTGAAAAATACTTATTGAAACTGTCAGTTATTCTGAGTTTTTTGAAACACTTGGATTGCTTCATATTTCAAGCAAGACAAAGACATTTACAAAATCCTTTTCCAAAGTGCATTTTTACAAATTACCAGTGTGGGTTTTTAAGAATAGTCATCTAGGTTCAACTTAAATTAGAGAACCAGGGAGAGAAAAGTCGTATGAGTCATCCAATGAACTACCACTGAAATTTATAAGTTAATTAAGAGGTGCATGATCTTTAGGAAATGACCCTCTTCCTTTTAAAAATAAGAAGTCAAAAAAAATAGATTCAGTTTCTGCTCAATAAAATGAAGTTAGTAGGGCATTGCAATGGTGGCTCAGTGGCAGAATTCTCTCCCACCATGCCAGAGACCCAGTTCGATTCCCAGAGCCTGCCTATGCCAAAAATAAATAAATAAATAATAAGTGAAGTTAGTAGATTAGTAAAACTCATTAGTAAACTCTGTGTGTGTGTGGTGTGTTGAGCGTTATGTTGGTTTTATTTTCCTTTTACTTGATATTTCTGTCAGTGAATATTTAAATTTATTTGAACAAAATAATGACAAGGTTTTATAAAGAATCATAACTTTTAATGCTACTAATTAGTCTACTTATGTGGGAATGCAATAGGATGGGTTTCCCATTGTGATCTCCCCGAGGTGTGAGGAATGGATGATTTTGCACCTGCCTTGGCCTTCTGAAATCAGGATATAATGATAGACTCCCATTGCTAGAAGTAACTCATTGGAGATGTGTTCATGGAATCCAGAACAAAGTAGCTCTTTGCAGGCCACATACATAACAATTAATATCAGTATCTCATCTTTAGCATATGGTCTACAAATGCAAATGCCTGCTATGATTGTGTGTGCATATGCTTGTGAGTTCACGTCAATCCAAGTATCCTTTATTCCACAATGCTCACCAGAAACCAGGATTCCCATGTCAGCCCTCATCATCAGTAATCAAATTGCCCTAAGGATTTGTACATCCCCTTTTTTGTAAGCAACTTTTGAAATAATTCCATTATGCCTTCCATAAACCATGGCTGGTCATCAGCAAAGATACTGTATTCTACATCTCTTTTCTGAATATTTTCCTCAGTTTCTGATTGGAACTGAGCCCTGAATCTCCTAGAAGGCACATCTTCTTCGGCAGTCCTTCCAAGTGATGGCTGTTTTCTTTCACACATGCTCCATACTAAAGGGCCAGGAGATGGGATTGGTATCATGCTCTTCACTGCAGTTTTCTGAATATTCTTCTTCTCTATTCAATGTATGTCATGTAACTCAACAACCCATCCTTTATGCTGTCACAGTCAGATAAATACATGTGTATGTGTTCCTGGAGAAATCTCTATCCCTCCTCCCTTCCTCACCATAGTCTTGACCTTTCCACCACCATCTCCTAGCTCATTGTCCTGAACATTTCAGCAAACCATCAACATTCTGGCTCACCATCAAAAATCTAACGTTATTATTGCCTTTGTTCTAGATTATTTTCATATCCTTGTAAATAATTCATCAACAACTTCACCACTCAGTTCTTTAATCTCTAACTCTCTAATGATCATATCTTCACTCTATTTAAGCTGTTTATTCCCACACACCATTGTATGTCTTGTTATTGTCAGAATCTTCGATACCCAAAAATCTCAGCTTCAAGGATTCTACTATGAAGGAATTTTCAATTTTGTCTATCGTGTCTTTCTATTTTAGCTTCCTATCCTAGTTCTACCCAAATGTAATTTTTATTAAGTGCACCATTGCTTCCCTCCATTATTTTAAGTCATTTTCTAAATGTCATATTTTCATTGAGGCCTTTCTCTTTCCCATATTTATTATTACACCTCCTCCCCTATCCACTTTGAGCTCTACATCTCTTTTCCAGATTTCATATTCAGCCAGAATATCAGACTTATTGTAAAGCTGAAGATGCTTAAGTTTCTGAGTCCCCCATCTGCACTGGTCCCTTCCAAGTTATTCTAATTAATTTTGCATTCATACTTTTATATTATTAACAAGTGTTGTCAAGCTGTAAGAATTTGATAGCTTCTATAAAATGTGTAACTCCTGCTTATAACTGTTAGTACTAACTATATATATTGCTCTATTTATTTACACCTTTATTTGTCTTCCTTTTTCAGTAGACTGTAGCATTTATAAGGGCAGGAATATTTGTCTGCTTGAGTCATTGCTATGCTCCCATTCCCAAGACAGGTAAATGAATGTGGCAAACAATTAATTGTTCAACTGATTATTTCATTGTTACTTATCTCTATTATTTATGTTGGTGATATTTTATTTATTGAATAAAAGACAACTACAATCTTGATAAACCAAGAAGGAAAATAGTAGGTAAATGCTACCTCCCTAAGTTGACAGATCAGGAAAAATAGGTATGCAATACGGACTATAAATTGCTAATGGAGAAGACTGAGCCAGAACATGAAATTAGAAGGCTCAACTGCTTCAAAGAGAGAGAAAAAAACGTATTTTGCTTAAAATTGCAAAGCAAAAGCATGGTACATATGATGGCTGGTTCTACTTAGTGTAAAGGCAAAGTAGCAATAGGAGCATGGCTGCTTGGCAAGAAAGTTGAAGAATCCATATAAGAGGAGTAAGTTCAAGATAGTTTTACAGAGGGCAAAATCATATTTCATTTGTAGTCAATTTTAATCAAAACAATGTAGTACAATATAAAAAACCTTGGCTACTTCTCTGTACTGCTCAAATATAGCACATGAACTTTACAAGAATTTGTGGAACTGATGAGAGTATAGATATCTTTTTAAGTTTCAATGCATAACATCAATAAGAGAGTACAAAGAATTTAACATACATTTCTTTAAATCTGAATGAAGTTTATAGTGCCAAATTGACAGTAAAGAAAAAGGAACTTCTTCACAAACCATATGCCACTCATTTCAAATAAGATGCTCCCTCAGTTGATCAGTGAGGCCCAATTCACATGCTTTTGTCACAGCTTCAAAGAACACTCAGGGGTAAGTTGTAAGGTTTCAGTTTAGGAAAGGCATTTTTCATATTGAGTGAAACGCTCTAGTTATTAGAAGAGAGATGTTAGGCAGAAAGAAAACAAATGTCAACTATAACATGCATTTCTGTTTAAATGTCTGTATTTTAAACCTCTTTTCTAGTCCATTTATATCTCTGATTATGGAAACCATAGGATAGTGACTTTTAAGAAATTAAGTAATTGGAGGGAAATTTCAGTATATGGTCAGACTTGTATTACCCATTGAAATATGGGAACATTTTGAGTGCATAAGTGCTGTGCATAAAGGAATTTCAGTTAAGAGGACAATAGAAGCAAACTCTCAGATATAAAGTGACATAAGGAACATTAAATAAATCATTTTCACTGAAGTAAATGTACGTGAAAGGAAACACTGAAAATATGGCTGGCAATATAGACTGGTATAAAAAATAAAGAAATATTACAATGGGTGTGATACTATGGGCTGAGAGAAAGTAATGAGAGTATTTGAACAGGAAGTTAAATGGCAAAGGCAGTGCTTCAAAAGATGAGTCTGTCATATGAGTAAATGTTAAATTGGAAATCAAAGAGAACAAGGGTAGAGAGACAGCTACAGAGTATAATAAGACTTCGTAAGAATAATGAAATCCAGGATGAGAAAGATGGCAATGGGAATAAAGGTGAATTATTCCCACAGTGCTTGGTATGGGCCAATTTCCCCTTGCTGTCTCCTTATCCTGGAATGCTCTTCATCTGACTGACTCTTGTCACCATCTATGTTTTATTTCAAACAGCAGCTCAAACAGACCTTTCCTTACAAACTCTTTGTGCCACTTTGAGGCTGTTGTGTACCCCAGAAAAGCCATGTTTTAATCCTGATTCAATCTTGTGGGGGCAGCCATTTCTTTTAATATTGATTCAATATTGTAGGTTGAAATTTTTTATTGGATTGTCTTCATGGAGTTGTGGCACACCCAGTTGTGGGTGTGACCTTTTGATTAGATGGAGATTAGGTGGGTCTTGATTAGTTTGCTAGAATCCTTTAATGGGAAAATATTTCAAAAGAAACAAAAGAGCTGACAGAAACTTCAGAGCAGGGTTGACACAGATACCGACACTTGGAGAGCAGACACACAGATGTTTGGAGATGCTTGCAAACCAGCAGACATCACCATGAGATGTTAAGTAAGCCAGAACCTGGAGGGAGTTAAAGGAAGTCAAAAGGTGAAAGCCAGCCCCAGAGAGGCAAATTCTATGGACAACATTTTATCCTCACCTTAGGCAACCTCTTAGTTGTTTGATGATTGTAAACCACCAAAAAAAAAAAGAAAGAAAAAAACATTTGATTGTGCTTTCTACAGAAACAAATGAAATTTATTTAATAGAATTGGAAAAGAAAAAAAAACTTAGTAACTAGGTCTCAAAAAAAAATTTTGGAACAATGAATGCTTATGGGATTTAGATGGCAAAAACTATGTTGAGCATACGATCAACTGCTTAGAGACCTTAATCATATTTGTCAAATCTCTTTTCCTTGGCAATATAAAGTAGCTTAATCACAAGTGATATCATATTCACAGGTCTTGCTCACCCTCAAAGGAAGGTGATTATATATGAGGATTGTGACTTATTTTCCTGGTGGTGATGGGGAGGTCATTTTAGAATTCTGCCTATATAAACACAAATAAATGCCTTCTTCACAGCCTTGATGGAAGGAATACCCTCTAGATATTCTGAGGTGGTACCTTTTAAGTGTGAATGAATAGGTCTTGCCTGATAATCCATTCTAGTATCCCAATCTCCTTACATATATGCATATATGAACACCTTTCTCTAGAGTATGTATCAGTGAAGTTCTAGCATTTACTAGAACTTTATTAATTTAAACCACCAATTGGTCCAATTTTCAATCAACTTAAGCAAAATGTTAGATACACCCCACACTTTAAACTAACATTACAAACATTGAGTACACAATTTCTACCAAATGAGCCCACATTAATAACTTTAGTTGCTCCACCTTTATATTTCTTCAACCCAGATACTACAAAATTCAGATTTATTTTAACACCTATTCTCCAGTTTTATGTCAAAATAAATTGGCCAAATACTACAGTTATTTGATAACTGTTGCACCTCCTCCTGGGTTCCTCTTTGTATTCAACCTTGTTCTTGTCTCTGGTCATAGTTGTAAATGGGTAGTTCCTGAGGAAGACCAAAAGTAATTTTTAAGAGAAAAACTTCAGAGGAGTCTTTCAAAAAAGGGAAGAGTAATTTCTTTTAACAGAAGAAGGGCTGGTTTTACTGACAAACAATTTTGAAATTGGAATGGTAACTAACTTTACTAATCATCTTGTTCTTTTTGAATTCCCATTTTACTCAGGAAACTACTAAGAAAAAACACAGGGCAACTGAGGTTGCCAAAGATCCTTTGTGGTGCTCATAGAAATCTCTGCCCCTGCTGAAAAAGAGGGACTATAATAAAACAAATCAAACTGACATGAGAATGTCTGCTCATATTCACCAGCTAACCACAATCTTGCACAAACAATCCTGCTTGTGTAGATTACTTATTAACTTTGGGACCGTAACCCAAAGATACCCTGCTCCAGACAACTCACATCCCCCTGGCAGCTCCAGTAGCACACACTACCTTGAAATTCATGTCTCACAACCCCCCTCCATTCCCCTTTTCCAACTGTATAAGCCACCTCCCCAAATCCTGTGCTTTTGAGCAGAAAACTTCTCTGGAACTGGTCTGTATGCTACTTTAGCTCAATAAACTTCTTCTGTACTTTGTTTTCAGAATCTATATATTGTGCTTTCAGCCTAACACAATGTTGGTGCAATTAAGAGTTGAGGTTGCCCTGCTTCATTGGAATCTATCCATATGGTAGATATGTCACCAGCACAAATTTCAAGGTCTCACTCCTTCCCAATCAATACCTAATGTTAATATAAGACACTGAGAGGTTGGGAAATAAATTTGTGCTTAATTTAACCAGCTGTGGAAGTAGACTTTGGGTTTTGTCTTCAGAAATATCAACCATGATATTACAGGAGTAAGGGTTTTTAATGGTAGTATAGTAACTTCCAGGTATTTTACATGAACCTTATTCTGAGATTTATTAAATGAGGTCATCATTTGTTTCCCTAATTCTCCAGCACTCTTAGAAGTTGTTCCAACCCAGTTCTTGGAGAGCTCAGGTCAGTGCAGCCCCAAGGCCAAAGAACACACTAGGCAGAGAGTCAAGCATGGATTTTATTGGGACTTACAAAGAAAAGAAGATCTTTCCCAGAAAAATATTACCTTCTTAGATTTTTTTTTCATCATAGTGGTTAAGAATGTTGTGGCCTTGACTAATTGTTTTATCCATGTAGATATCTGCTTCCTTATTTGTGAAATGGTAATGATAATAGTTCCTATTTCAAAGAGTGTTTATGTGTATTAAAATAGTGTAGGTAATTTAACCTAGAGCCTAAAAAACAGTACAAATTTAGAACTTTTAAATGTTAATATTGCTGATGATTTGAGGAGTATTTTTTAAAGAAGTAGTAAACAAATGAGTTTGGATAAGTTTTCTGACAATGGGATATACAGATTTTGAAATGCCTAGCTAAAGAATTAAACAGTCTCTGATGTATACACAGAGTATTTAATAAAAATCCAAGTAATACTTAGGCTTAATTGCTATTAAGAACTAGATGATTGCAGAAACAATTATTTGGAAATGAATTCATTGAAAGTTATTCAGAGCAGAGAAAGTTTCAGCTTGTCACAGTGGTAATTTCAAAATGGTAGAATTAGTATTATGTTAGTAAAATTGTTATAGTACTGGACATGGAGTTTTATAGAAAAAAAAATCTCAGCCCACTGCAATAAGTAGGAAATAACTGCAAGATAGACTTTTCATACAGTGTTTCAGTTTGCTCAAGCTGCTAGAATGTAATGTAACAGATATGGGTTGGCTTTTACAATGGGGATTTATTATATTACAAATTTATAATCCTAAGGCCATGAAAATGTCTAATTTAAGGCATCACTGGAGTACCTGTTAATCCCAGCTTGGCTTCTAATGGACACTTAAGATAAAGTGTATTCCCTACATGCAATCCAGACCTTGATTTGGTGGATAATAACTGCAAACAAACTGCAGAAGGAAACATGCAGCAAAAACCAAGTAAATACAAAATATCAGAAAAGTGAAGGAAATCAAATTGTAAAATAACCATATCAAGATAATCAAATTTCTCAAACATAACAGGAAATCACAAAGCACATGAAGATCCAAGTAAAAATCACTTGGCCAAATGACAAAATCAAAATTCTAAAGGGGTCTCAGGATGGAAAACTACTCAATGATATTTATAAAGACACAAAAGTTATCAGGAAGACACTAGAAGAGCATAAAGAAGAATTTGGGAGGTCAAATAGAAAAATGGTATATCACGGAATGAAAAATAGAGTAGACAAAATTAAAAATATACTGGAGACACACAATAGCAGATACAAAGAAGTGGAAGGAAGAATAAGTGAGCTACAAGATACAACAATTGAAGTAGAGTGCACAAAAGAACAAATGGCAAGAAAGATTGACAAAATACAACTGGATCTTAGGGAATTGATGAGCAGGAAGAGGCACACAAATATAGGAACCATTGGTGTCCCAGAAGGAGAAGAGAAGAGTAAAATGTTGGGAAATTTAGTTAAAGAAATAATCAGAGAAAACTTCCCAATGCTTATAAAAGACATGAATATGTAAGTCAAAGAGGACTATCAAACTCCAAATAGAATAATTCTGAACAGGACTACTCCAAGACACATAATAATCAGACTATCAGGTGTTGAAGAGAAATAGAAATTCCTGAAAGCAGCACAAGGGAATCAATCTACTGCATACAAGGGGAAACACATTAAGAGTGGCTTCAGACTAGTCAGCAGGTACCATGGAAGCAAGAAGGCAATGGAATGATATATTTTAAGATCCAGAACAAGAAAGTATTTTAACCAAGAATTTTTATCCAATCCCTCAAAATTGAGGGAAAAACTAAAATCTTCGAGGAAAAGGAAAGATGGAAAGAACTAGTCAACAAGAGATTTTGCTTTCATGGCTCTGGTAAAGGCTCTAGTGTTTTGGAGCAGCTAGAAGGAAAAATCTTAGATGAGGGAATGGTAGCCCATGACAAATTCTAGAACATGTTCAGTAGCTGCTTGTTGAAGTGTGCTTTGAAAATCATTGGTTTTCTCTTTCTTTACTTTGTGTATATATATATAT
>PVIY010057499.1:0-12861 GCA_004026745.1 Myrmecophaga tridactyla
AACATTTGTTCCCCCTATTATTTATTTTTATTCCATATGTTCCACTCTTTTGTTGATATAGTAGCTGAAAGGAGCATCAGACACAAGGTTTTCACATTCACAGAGTCACATTGTGAAAGCTATATCATTGTTCAATCATCATCAAGAAACATGGCTACTGGAACACAGCTCTACAGCCTGCCATTTACTTTTATAAATAAAGTTTTATTGGAACATAGCCACATTCATTCATTTGTGTATTGTCCGTGGCTGTTTTCAGTCTTCAGTAGCAGGGTTAAGTTGTGACAGAGAATATGTGTTCCTCAAAACGTAAAATGTTTACTATCTGGCTCCTACAGAAAGTTTGCCAACCCCAGTATAGAGTTTCAAGTTGGATATTTGAGACCTCAACCCAAGTTTCATTGTTACTTTCTCTTTTCAGCATCTGATGTATTCTTAAGTGTTTACTATGGGTAAAGCAGTAGGAGATAGGAAGGTGAGTAGATGTGATCCTTGCTACCCAGGGACTCTCAGTCTTGTTGGGCTTATTGGTACACAGACACTCAAAGTGAGAACAACTCAGAGGAGTATGTGAGTAATTTTGCCTAGGGAAGCGGAATACAGTTTCACAGGAGAGCAAACATTTGATCTGAGTTTGAAGTTGAATGAGTTCAGGTTTGCTTGTGCAGAAGAGCACAGGCTAAGGGAATAGCACATAGGGAAGTAAAGTTTGAAAATATGCTGTATGTGGGGAAGAGTGGGTGGTTTGGGATGACCAAAGCATAGAGAGAGAATGTTTAAGTTGTTATCAGATTAGGTGAAACATCTTTCTATTCCAGGCTGAGAATTGTATCTCTGGAAGCAGTGGGGAGCCAATAAGGTTTTTAATTAAGACATTGTAGGTGGGTTTCTGTGGATGATAATCACATCTCTTTTTCTCCTTTAAGTTCTGTGCCAGTTGATAGATGTGGGAGTTAAGTACACATTAAAATATCAGCTGTACTGTTGGAAAAGCTAGACTGGAAATGCTGGTTTGGACTAGTAACCGTAGGGACTTTGTAATACCTGCCCCTTGGATTAGGCTTTGGGATAGAGACATTGGGTCTGTTGAGCAGCACTTTCCCAGCCATCCATGTGGAGATTCAGAGACCACAGACTATTACAACCTATTGAACACAGAAAGATGGCCTTCTAAAAACCAGGCTCTAGCTCCTGCTCCAGATATACTCCCAAGAAGGCAGGAGTGGGAGGAGGAAATACCAGCTCTTCAGAGATGCCTTCTAGAAGGGCCTGATATATATGTGTGTAGAATTCTCATACCATTCTTAGCAGTCAGATGGATCACTCCTATGAGGAAAGTGAGTAGGAATGAAGCTCACCTTCCCAAAACTTCTAGGTTTGTGTGCAGTGGGCTTAGATAGGGACCACGGGAAATGGGGAAAATGTTTCCTCTAAAATTGACATGTTTCATACCTCTTTTGGAGATCCTGGTAGCAAGGTAGAGAATAGACTGGAAGTGAGACAGATTAGAGGCAAAGATTTATCCACAACTGGGGCCTGAACTGAGCCAATGATCTACAGAGATCAGTTTTAGAGATTGAAGAGTATAGAGTCCTGAGGATTTGATCAGGGTAAAGTCAAAGATGACTGAGAATTTCTAGTCTGGGAAACTGGGTATAAAATGTGTTTTCTGGATGTCATTCTTTCCTATTGACCTTTAAATTTATCCTGATGCCAGCACCATACAGTCTTGATTACTGCAGCTTTTGCATGGTCTCTTTTATCAGAGATATCCCATAACTTCTCTTTGACAGAACTCATCACCTTAAAATTTTATGTGTAATTTGACCATATCAAGGTACTCCCCCTACTGAGATAATATCTTTTGCTGTGGAATTTCATCTGTGGGACAGGATAGTTTTTTATTACACAGAAATGTTTGGGCACCATGCTTAATTAGGTGTCCAGTATCTGCTGTCATAAATTGTTCTGGTGTTGAATTTTTGATATGCTTACCTAGCACATCAAATGGCAACTTTTTGAAGGTGGGGATCATGTCTTAGTTCAACATGTGGTCCCTTAGTGCATTACATAGTCTGCGTAGAGGGGGGTTGTAATACGACTAAAGATAAGAAGCCAACAACCTAGGGAAAATTACATAATGGCTTCCCTGGCACAACAACTGGCAGCACCTGAAGTGAACCTGAAGCTTACCAGCATCAACCTGCCTGCCAATTATAATAGCTGGCCTTGCTGCTTCTGTTTTTCTTTCCCTCCTGATGGCAGCAGTATCTCACAGCAAACAGAAAGGGTAGGTGGGGTAGGATGGAGAGTGGACTGGGGTACTTTTCTCCCCATGTTTCATGCATTCATGTGTGTGTTGACTCTTTTTGGTAGCAAGGGGGCCAGGCCAACCACCCCACAGCTGCTGTGGTGACAGAGAAGCAGCAGATGCTGGAGCAACACCTACAGGATGTTCGGAAGAGAGTACAGGTATAGTAAAGCAAGGGAACTTTTCTTGGGAATATTGTGTGGGGGTCCTGCATGTGCTTTTTTAAAGTTTTGGATTCATTTTAATTCTTCTCAAAAATTTTCTTTCCCCAGGGAAATATTTTCTACTTCTGTCATTTTTGTTTGTTTGTTTTAAACAGGATCTAGAACAGAAAATGAAAGTGGTAGAGAATCTCCAGGATGACTTTGATTTCAACTATAAAACCCTTAAGAGTCAAGGAGGCAAGTGAATATTAGAGATATTAAAATCTTTGGTAGAAAGTGAATTTTCATTACTTGAATTTAAGGACTTGTATGTCTTGACTCTGTGTTCAGACTTTAGGGGGGCCAGAGGCTACTGGTGCTTAAGGGAGTCTAGTTATTAAGGATAGGAGTATTTCCAGAGCTCAAGAAGTTTTTCCTTCTTCTACAGACATGCAAGATCTGAATGGAAACAACCAGTCAGTGACGCGGCAGAAGATGCAGCAGCTAGAACAGATGCTTACAGCACTGGATCAGATGCGAAGGGTAAGAGCATTGCATACTTCCCCTGTAGGTCACACTCACCTGTGGGAAAACAGCATCTCATGGCAGAACTTGGCTGGTTTCTAATAAGTTCCTTCTTTGGAATTGACTGAAGAATGTGGTTAGAGATATTCTGAGGAAATGTTTTCTGACCTTGTTTTGGTTTCCAATTAGAGCATCGTGAGTGAGTTGGCAGGGCTTTTGTCTGCAATGGAGTATGTGCAGAAAACTCTCACAGATGAAGAGCTGGCTGACTGGAAGAGGAGGCAACAGATTGCTTGCATTGGAGGCCCTCCGAACATCTGCCTAGATCGTCTAGAAAACTGGTAAAAGACAACAGAGAAGCTTTTTCTTTCCTTCTAGGAAGTAGAGCTAAGATGTGATGACTGTAGACCAAAAGAATTGGTACTATATCTCTACATTTAGTCCAAGAATTCAAACTTTTAGTTTATTTGAACACATTAAAAAAAAAAATTTTTTTTAAATACTAAAAAACACCAAGCAAATGCAAACATTCGTAATTTTTTATCATTCCTTTCTACATATATAATCAGTAATTCACAATATCATCGCATATTGTGTATTCATCATCATGATCATTTCTTGGAACATTTGCATCTATTCAAAAAAAGAAATAAAAAGAAAACAGAAAAAAATTCATACATACTATACCCCCCACCCCTTCCCCTCACCGATCACCAGCATTTCAGTCTAAATTTATTTTAACATTTGTTCCCTCTATTATTCATCTTTATTCCATATGTTTTACTCGTCTGTTGATAAGGTAGATAAAAGGAGCATCAGACACAAGGTTTTCACAATCACACAATCACATTGTGAAAGCTGTATCATTATACAATCATCTTCAAGAAACATGGCTACTGGAACACAGCTCTGCATTTTCAGGCAGTTCCCTCCAGCCTCTCCATTACATCTTGACTAACAAGGTGATATCTATTTAATGCATAAGAATAACCTCCAGGATAACCTCTCGACTCTGTTTGGAATCTCTCAGCCATTGACACTTATTTTGTCTCATTTCACTCTTCCCCCTTTTGGTCGAGAAGGTTTTCTCAATCTCCTGATGCTGAGTCTCAGCTCATTCTAGGCTTTTTCTCGATCCTTTGATGCTGAGTCTCAGCTCATTCTAGGATTTCTGTCCCACGTTGCCAGGAAGGTCCACACCCCTGGGAATCATGTCCCACGTAGACGGGGAGGTGGTGAGTTTGCTTGTTGTGTTGGCTGGAGAGAGAGGCCACATGTGAGCAACAAAAGAGGTTCTCTTGGGGGTGACTCTTAGGCCTAATTTTAAGTAGCTAAGCTCCCATCTTGGCCCCCACACCACTAGTATAACTTCTGACACTTTTACCTCTCTGCCTAGCCCTCTCTTTGAAATTTGAAATTTTAGGAAGGACTATAAAAAAGGTAAAATAAATCCCTGTTTCTTATGTTAGAGTACTGTTGGGTGGTAGTTATAGCTATAGTATTCACTTCCTCTTTTCTAGCTCACCTGCATACACTCACTTACATAACTGGTAACTTTGTTTTATTGGCAGGATAACCTCATTAGCAGAATCTCAACTTCAGACCCGCCAACAAATAAAGAAACTAGAGGAGTTGCAGCAGAAAGTTTCCTACAAAGGGGACCCCATTGTACAGCACCGGCCAATGCTGGAGGAGAGAATTGTGGAGCTGTTTAGAAACTTAATGAAAAGGTCATTTAGAATCCTTTGCCCTTTCCCTCATCCAAAAAATAAAGTAAAATTCCATTCTTAAATGCAAGATTGGCTCACTTCAGAGGAGCAGTAGTCTGAGCTGCTGTCCCTCTCTTTCTGTTTCAGTGCCTTTGTGGTAGAGCGGCAGCCCTGCATGCCCATGCATCCTGACCGGCCCCTAGTCATCAAGACCGGTGTCCAATTCACTACCAAAGTCAGGTGGGCAATGACATGTACTCGTTTGGTAAATATTTTGTTCAGGAACACTTTCAGGATAAAAATGGAGTTAGTGGCCGGGGTTTTTCTTCCCAAGCATCATAGGCAGTAATGTAGGTATCGAATTTATTGACATAAGAACACTTGATTCTGATATCAAAAGCCAGAGAACAGTAATCCCTTTCAGGCTATCTAGGCATGTTTCTATGATTCCAAATCTAGCGTCTTAAGCTTCTCCTTCTGCTCTCCAAATGGGGCAAAATGCTGTCTGTTCTTTGAGCCTACTTTTCTTTTTTTTAAATCTTTTTTTTTTTTTTAAACATGGGCAGGCACCGGGAATCAAACCCAGGTCCTTTGGCATGGCAGGCAAGCATTCTTGCCTGCTGAGCCACCGTGGCCCGCCCTGAGCCTACTTTTCCCTGAGGATTTTAAGGGAAAGAGTAAGGTTTAATAATAGAGAAGCTAAGGATCACTTGGCAGTGGGCAGTGGACCTGAGGGGTGAAATGTTACTTTCATCTCAAGTCAGAATAAGTATGTTTTGTATGATGCTGGGTTTCAGGTTTGATAGAACGAATATGAGTTGTGGAGCATGTATTCCCATAAGATTTCTCATGAAATGGCTTTTATTATCCATCTATGAATCTCTAACAGCTTTGTCCCAGGTCTTAGCTCTCAGACTTTTTTTTTTTTTTTTTTTTTTTGGTACCTTTCGGCCCAAAGGGGCGATGCTCAATTAAAGATTAATGATGGCATTAGGTAGAGAAAGAATTTGTGATTGTGATTTATTCACCTGTTAGAAATGAAGAGTTAGGAATTTTACATTTCTTCAACTAGAGATTGCTGACTTTTTTTAAAACTGGATGTATTTTTTTTCCTTTGCTCAGAAACTTTTTTCTCTTTTTTTGAAACAGGTTGTTGGTCAAATTCCCTGAGTTAAATTATCAGCTTAAAATTAAAGTATGCATTGACAAGTAAGTACTCCTACTCTTAGTTCTCTCTCTTTTTTTTCCTTAATGAGGGATAGCAAAATGAGCCTTTGAATGACATTATTTGAATTTTAGAGACTTTATCTCCATTCACAGATCTTCATTTTGTGACCAAAGGTTTTCAGTGCATCATCACTTACGTGCCTGAACAAAACCCCAAGCTAGTGATGCAGATATGAGTTGAGATTGCTACTATGACCTTTAGTCCTTCTTTTTCTTTATTTAGGTTTTCACTTGCAAACGTAATTTGTGCACAATATAAAACTGAAAAGATGTATGATTTTTAAAAAGTTGGTTTACACGTCACCATTCTTCTTTAGAGTTTTCTTTTTTTTTAAACCTGGTTTTCTTAATGGATATGGATGCTTTTTGCCACCTTTCATAGATTGAGTTTTCCAGGTTAGAGCTTTAGGAGCCATTTCTTTTCTCCAAGGCATGGTGCTTACAGTTTTAAACTGCTCCCATGTACTCCCATATGGCCCCTGGTTATGACTTTGTAATCATTCTAGTCATGCTTTCAATTAGTTATCAGTATAGTCAGGACTTATTTAATGCACACTCTCATAAAACTTATTTTTCCATAAAGTTATAACTTATTTTAAGGTTAACTATATATTATAATTACAAAATACATAGTAAGATATAGTGTATATATATATATAGCAGGTATCCTTTCTCCTTTGTAGTAGCATTTTCATTTGGAATTTATCCTAAGGAAGTAGTTTGACCGTTTTGCAAAATTACACGTTTAAGGATGTTCACATAGCATTGTTTGTAATACCAAATATGATGATAAAAATGGAAAAAGATAAATTATGCTACAGCCATATGATGAAATATTATGTAGCCATTTAAAATTATGATATGTCTGTATATTTATTAGCATTTATGAATATTCCGTGGTATTTACTACATTGAAAAAAGCAAGTTATAACTTGTTTTGATCTATTCCTATTAAAAATGAAAACACAGATTATATTCATATGTACATAATCATAGGAAAGAGACTAGTAGCCTATGCACCAAGATACTAACATTGGTTATCCCCGGGGGTGAGATTATAGGGATAAAGGGTATGTGTGTTCTGTGTATTTTAAAGTTCCTTTTTTATGATAAGCATATATTAATTTTAAGATCGAAATTTATAATATAGGCTAACTTTTATTTAGTTGAAGAATCTACAAAAACAAAATAAACCTAAGGAATGTGGGAAGAAGAAATTTGTAAAGATCCAAATGTAAATGAAGTATAGATCACAAAAATGGTGTTTCTCCTACTTTTATATTATAAAACATTAAAAAATAAAACTTGCACCAAAATCTAAACCATACAACAGTGTTCAAGAGGTCCCAGCCAGAAATGTGGGAAGAAAGATAAACAGTTATGATCTGCAAAGTTATAATTTTATATCAAGAAAAACCTAAGAGAATCAATTGAAAAATGGGTTGACATTATGAACGAATTTGGAGAAGTAACTTAATATAAGTAAATGAAAATCAATTCTTTTTCTTATACACTAAGAAAAAACCAAAAAGTATTTTTTTAAAAGGCCTTATTTGCAACTGCAATGAAAGGTTTAAAATTAGCAGTAAGAGACCTAAGAACAGTGCAAAATCTAAGTACAGAATACTATAAAATGTTCAGCAGTGTGAAAGAAGGTGAATAAAAGGAGAGGCTGACCATGTTCTAAAATTGAAACTTAGTGCTGAAAGATGTCAGTTCTCCTCAAATTAATTTGTAAATTTAATGCAATACCAGGCAAGATTGGTATCTTGTTCTTTTATTTATTCACTTTTATTTGAAACTTGGCGAGATTCTAAAGTTAATCCTAAAGAATAAATATATATGAATAATGAAAAGAATTTTTAAAAGAAAAATGTTTCTTTTTCTCCACCAGGCAGCAAAATATTTTATAAAGCTATAGTAACTAAAACATTGTGACCTGGAGCAATAATAGTCATATAGTCAGTGGGATCCCATAGAAAGTCCAGAAAGAAATCTGTATATGTATGGGACTTAGTGTATGATAAAGATATTGCTTTCAGTGAGTGAGGAAAGGGATAATTATGTAATAAAAAATTGAAATAAATATCCATTTAGGTAAAAATTAAGGTTAAATATGTATCATGACAGATACAGAAATAAATTCCCTATAATACAAAAGTACCAAAAGAAAATGTAGGAAAATATTTTATAAACTTGAAATAGAAAAGCAAAAGCATAAGCCTTCCAAAGAAGCTACTAAAAGAAAAGAATAATATATCTGAATGTAAACATTTTAAATTTCTCTATGTCAGAAGATACTAAGTTGAAAAACAAGCTAGGAGAAATAATTGCAACAGGTTAACAAAGAGTTAATTCCCCTAGCATACAAAATCACCTAAAGATAAAGCCCTAAATGAAAATGGTCAAATAATATGAACAGAGAATTTAAAGGAAAAATAACAATGGCAAATAAACATACAAAAAACATGTTTGACATAGAAATGCAAATTAAATAAACAATGCCAGTGCTGTAATCTATAAAATTGTTGAAAATGACAAAGGTCGATAATACCCAGTTTAAAAAGATTGTGAGGGAGCTAACTATTCTCAAATTCTTTGTGAGAGTGCCATTTTGTAGTGCCATTTGACAACATCTATTAAAATTTTAAATGCACATACACTTTGAAAAGATTAGAAGAGAAACTGTATCCTTATCTTTAGGTGAGATAATTATTTGTCTGCAAATTTCTATGAGAATGAGGTGGAAAATTATTATTAATGGAATAAGAGAGTTGAGAAAGGTGGTAAGTTTAAAAAATAAATGTGAAAAAATTATATATTTACATAAACCGCTTAGAAATTATAATAGAAAAAATGATCTCACAATAAGCAACAAAAGTAGAAATAGATGTGATAAACTTAGAAATATTTCGGATCTATTTGAAGGAAACTATGAACTTTTAGTGAGGGTGAGTATTTTAAAAAGTGGTCTGGTAAACCATATTTCTGGATTGCATACTTATTTATCTTGTAAGAATTTTGAGTCTTCCCAGTTGATGCAGCACCAATCGAAATATAAATAGGAGTTTTTTAATTCTACAAAATGCTTTTCAAGTTACATAAGAGATGAAAAAAATGAGCAAAGCTAGTGAATTTTTAAATAAAAACAAAAATAATAAGGGTTGGTGTGGGAAACTGCTTTGTCAGTTATTAAAATTTTTCATTAAAAAATTATTTTTTTTTCATAAAATTTTAATTGCTAAAATAGTGTGTTACTAGGGCAGGAATAAAATGGTTGCTCATTGAAACAAAATCAGAAGTCCAGAAGTAGATCTCAAGTTTTATAAGATATTGGTATCTGTTAAAAATAATATCCTAGGGCGGGCAGTGGTGACTCAGAGTTCTTGCCTGCCATACCGGAGACCCCAGTTTGCTTCCTGGTGCCTGCCCATGTAAAAAAAAAAAAAAAAAAAATCCCGAATCAGTGAAGAAAAGATGAATTATTCAGAAAGTGGTTTTGGGGGTTTGAGTGGGAAGTTTTTAATGCCCATCAGAATAAACTCCAAATGTATTTACACATTTAAAACAAAAATATTTTAAAACATAGGTGAACATATAATGTAATTGTCATAAAGTGGCAAAATGGTGCAACAACTATGGAAAATGGTTTTGCAGTTTCTTACAAAGTTAAATGTGCCCCTAGCCTATGACCCAGCTGTTTCACCTCTATGACTTACCCATAAGAAATGAAAGAATATGGGCAGTGCAATGGTGGCTCAGTGGCAGAATTCTCACCTGCCATACCAGAGACCTAGGTTCGATTCCCAGTACCTGTCCATGTTAAAAAAAAAATTTAGAAGAAATGAAAGAATATATCCACACAAAGAGTTGTACTTGGGTGTCCATTAATAGGTGAGTGTCCATTAACAGATGAATAGACAGACAATGGAATACTACTCATCAATAAAACGGAATGAACTATTGATACATGTGACACATGGATGGATCTCAAAATAATTGTCATGCGTGAAAGAATCTGGATTAAAAAAGGGTACTTTGTTTCCATTTATATCAAATTCTAGAAATGCGAATGAGTCTATAGTAACAGAAAACAGATCAGTGGTTACCTGTGGACAGGTTTGGGGTGGGATAGGCCTTGGGATTGGGGATAAATTACAAATGGGTGATTACCTGAGGTGATGGATATGTTCATTATCTTGGCTATGCTGATTGTTTCATAGGTGTGTATATTATATATACATATATTAAACCTCATCAAACTGTATCTTTTAAATGTGTATAGTTTAGTATTTGTTAGTTATATCTTCAAGCTATAATACAAAAAAAAGATGTACAAAAATATATAAAGAGAGAGGGGGAGACATGAGGGAGGACTTCCTGATAATGAGGATTGTTCTGTTCTAAAATGTGGTATATGGAAAACAGCTTCTGAATGACTTAAAGTTCGATCAATTTTCATCGTAAACCTACCGAGAATGCACTATTTTTAAAAATTGAGCTATTAATTCTAAAAGCGTGTGTAAATATATAGCAGAGGAGAAGGGCTTTTTAAAACATCTTTCAAAATAGTACAAAAGGAAAGACAAATGTGACTGTATAAACACTATATATTAAAAAAAAAGAGTTAAAAGGCAGTGGGAAATCTGGGGGAAATATTTTCAGCTCTATTGAATAGGATGCTCTGAGTTTTGGATAACAGAAAACCCAGTATGGCTTAAATAATAAGGAAATTTACAACCCAGAGTAACTGGAAATGCACAATTAGGACAAGTTCCCCAAGGTGAGGTCAGTGACTCATTGATGACATCAGGGATCCAGGATCTTTTTTTTGTCTTCTCTGCCATCATTAGTATCACTTGCATTTTAAAATTCCCCTCTGGGCTGGAACATGGGTGCTTAGAGCATTTAAGGGTAAATGCTTCCTTGCTCATGTTCACTAAAGTTAGGGAACATAAATGCAGCCTGGAATATAATTCCTTCCCTTCAGTCTGATTGAGACACTGTAGGTCATGTCCTTACCCCGGACTGTTGTGTTGTGGGCATGCTGTGTTCTCATGGACTTAAACTGTCAGGATCCTCTGGGGCTGGGGCTGGGGCTGGGGCTGGGGGGACACTTGGGCAGAATCACAGTTCAGTTAGGGAAAGGGGCAGTAGATGTTGGGTAGATAACCAGTGATGTCCACCACATAAGCATGTATAAGGTTGTTATATTTCACATGTAAAATGTAATTGAATAGTTTAAAGAAGTTTCTAGGAGCACAGTACTTTTCCCATCAGACTTGATAACAAGTAGTCAAAATAGGCTTTTTCCCCTCCTCTTTATGTTGTACAGTTCTGACAATAGGCTTTTTTAAGAAACACAGTATCTGTTTTATTAACAACAGTTTATATTCTTAACAGAGACTCTGGGGATGTTGCAGCTCTTAGAGGGTAAGTTCAGCCCAGGGTCTTCATTCTATTCTGTTTAATCTAACTTTATCATCTGGCCACTCAGTAACCTTTGTGGTTGGTTTTTCTCCTGTGATTCAGATCCCGGAAATTTAACATTCTGGGCACTAACACAAAAGTGATGAACATGGAAGAGTCCAACAACGGCAGCCTCTCTGCAGAATTCAAACATTTGGTATGTGGCAGAAGCCTGGTCTCCCTTGTGATAAAGGGAATCTGCAGTGTGAGTGGTAAGAGGGGAAAGCCATATGTGACAGAGGTGCTTTTTATTTTTCTTACAGACCCTAAGAGAGCAAAGATGTGGAAATGGAGGTCGAGCCAATTGTGATGTAAGTTTTTGTGGGGATGAAAAACACCTGGGAGGGGGCAGGCAATGGTGGCTCAGTGGCAGAGTTCTCCCCTGCCATGCCGGAGACCTGGGTTTGATTCCGGGTGCCTGCCCATGCAAAACAAACAAACAAACAAAAAACCAGCTGGGAGGATTTTCTTTGAGGGAGAGAGAAGAGTGAGGCTTCTTTTTGCCAGAATTAGAGACATCAACCTGCTTTTTCAGCTGTAGTCATTCAGATAAGTCACCATGGGTGACATGATCAGAATTCATGTTCTTTGGCTCAGAGCATGTCCTTGATTGTCCCAGAAGTTAGCTCATTACTAAGGAAAGTCCCTTGCTGGGTAGTTATCCACACCCATTTGGTAGAAAAGAAGCTTCCCACCTTGCCTGGGGTTTTCCAAATTCCCCTTCTAACTTCTGCTAGCTAGGGTATACTGCTTGGATCCATTTTTGGTACCCTATTTTTCTCACTAAGGTGGAATAAAGGGTGTTAAAGTAACAAATCTGAGTTAAACATTCCCCCCCTGCCATTATTCATCTTTATTCTATGTTTTACTCGTCTGTTGATAAGGTAGATAAAAGGAGCATCAGACACAAGGTTTTCACAATCACAGTCACGTTGTGAAAGCTGTATTATTATACAATCATCTTCAAGAAACATGGCTACTGGAACACATCTCTGCATTTTCAGGCAGTTCCCTCCAGCCTCTCCATTACATCTTGACTAACAAGGTGATATCTATTTAATGTATAACAATAACCTCCAGGATAACCTCTTGACTCTGTTTGGAATCTCTCAGCCATTGACACTTACTTTGTTTCATTTCATTCTTCCCCCTTTTGGTCAAGAAGGTTTTCTCAATCCCCTGATGCTGAGTCTCAGCTCATTCTAGGGGTTTTCTCAATCCCTTGATGCTGAGTCTCAGCCCATTCCAGGATTTCTGTCCCACGTTGCCAGGAAGATCCACACCCCTGGGAGTCATGTCCCACGTAGACAGGGGAAGGGTGGTGAGTTTGCTTGTTGTGTTGGCTGGAGAGAGAGGCCACATCTGAGCAACAAAAGAGGCTCTCTTGGGGGTGACTCTTAGGTCTAATTTTAAGTAGGCTTGACCTATCCTTTGTGGGGTTAAGTTTCATATGAACAACCCCCAAGATTGGGGGCTC
>PVIY010057500.1:0-12815 GCA_004026745.1 Myrmecophaga tridactyla
CGAGCTCTGCACCTCTGTGCCAGGCTCCAGCTTTCTGCCTCTCAGTTCCTCAGCCTCTGCAACCAAGGCTGCCTCATGTGGTGCAAAAGGCTCTCCCAGGTCAGCCACACTCCCGAATAACCCTCCTGTCCCTTCTCTAACTTTTCTGCGGAGCAGGGTTAATCTCGAGCTGCTTTAGTCAGCCATCTTCCTGGAAGTTTTCATTAGTGTTTAGTTGCTCTATGAGGTAATGTATTGTGTTATCCATTTCTGGATGTTTACAGTTAGTCGTATTGAACATTCTGTACTCTTTAAGCATCAAATACCCATTACCTGACTTCTTTCTATCTCCTAATAACCTGTGTTATCAACTTTAACTCTCAAAGTTCTCTCATTAATGTTAGTTCATATTAGTGAGACCTTATAGTATCTGTCATTTTGTTTCTGGCTAATTTCACTCAGCATAATGTCCTCAAGGTTTATCCACATTGTTACATGCTTCATGAATTTATTCTGTTTTACAGCTGCATAGCATTCTATAGTATGTATACACTACAGTTTGTTTAGCCATCATCTGTTGATGGACATTTGGACTGTTTCCATCTCTTGGCAATCAAAAATAATGCTGCTATAAATGTCAGCATACAAATGGCCACTTGTGTCTGTACCGACAGCTCCCCTGAATATATACCTAGTAATGGGACTGCTGGATAATATGGCAAGTCTATACTTAGCTTGCTGTGGAACCTCCAAACTACCTTCTAGAGGTACCATTGTACCATTTTACATTCTCACCAATGTGTATAAGTGTGTCTCTTTCTCCACATCCCCACCAGCACTTGTAGTTTTCTGGGTTTTTTTATTTTTTATTTTTTTATACTGGCCATTCTGGTAGGTATGAGATGATATCTCATTGTGGTTTTGATTTGCATTTCTCTAATCAAAAGTGAAGTTGAACATCTTTTCATGTTTTTGAGCCATTTGTATTTCCTCTTTGGAAAAGTGTCCATGTTTTTGTTCAGTTTTTAATTGCATTGTTTGTCTTTTTGTTGTTGAGAGGTAGGATCTCTTTAGATATTCTGGATACTAAGGCTTATCTGATATGTGGTTTCCAAATATTGTCTCCCATTGCATAGGCTGCCTTTTTACTTTCATAGCAAAGTCCTTTGATGCTCAGAAGTGTTTAATTTTGAGGAGATCCCATTTATCTATTTCGTTGTTCATTGCTCATGCTTTGGGTGTAAAGTTTAGGAAACCACCTCCTATAACAAGATCCTTAAGCTATTCCCCTACATTTTCATCTTCTTCTTCTTTAATAAAAGGCTTAAAATGTAGTTTGATAAGTTGATGCTGCATTATTGTTCCACTTCTCAGAAAAACTCCAAATTTAAGGTATGAGTGACAAATCAAGCATGGCACACCAATAAAAAATGCACAGCATAACTACATAAATTAAGATAGGCTAGGCTCAGAGCTACAGTCAGACCTTCAGCATACAAGCAACCCTATTCCCAAGATTGTATTAAGCCTATCAAGATAAGCTAATTTTTATATAAGGTGTGAGATAGGGGTCCCCTTTCATTCTTTTGGATATGAATAGCCATTCTCCAAGCACCATTTGTTGAAGAGGTGCTCTGCCCAGTTGAGTTGACTTGACAGCCTTATCAAACATCAATTGGCTATAGATAAGAGAGACCACCTATGCACATTCTGTTTGATTCTACTGGTTAATACATCTATCTTTATGCTAGTACCACACAGTTTTGACCACTGTGGTTTGAAATATGGTTCAAAGTCAGGTGGTGTGAGACATCCCACTTCATTTTCCTTCCTCAAGAAATTTTTAGCTCTTCAGTACTCCCTGCCCTTGAAAATAAATTTGATTACTGGTTTTTCTATTTTTGCAAAGTAAGTTGTTGGGATTTTATAAGTATTGCATTTAATCTATAAATAAATTTGGGTAGGGTTGACATCTTAACAATATTTAGTCTTCCAATCCATGAATATAGTATGTCTTTCTATGTATTTACCCTTCCTTGATTTCTTTTAGCATTATTTGTAGTTTTCTGTATATAGGTTCTTTATATCCTATTAAATTTATTCCTAAATATCTGATTATTTTGGTTGTTATTGTAAATGGAATTTTTTTCTTGATTTCCTTCTTAGATTGAACATTACTGGTGTATAGAAACACAATTGTTTCTTGTGTGTGGATCTTATATCCTACCACTTTACTGTACTCATTTATTTGCTCCAGTAGCTTCTCAGTAGATTTTTCAGAGTTTCTACATATAAGATCATGTCATCTGCAAGCAGTGGAAGTGTTACTTCTTCTTTTCCAATTTGAATGCTTTTTTAATTTAATTTTTTAAATATTTTTATTGATAAATCTTAACATACAAACAATGCACACATGGTGAACAATCAGTGGCTCACATTATCATCACATAGTTGTGTATTCCTCACCATGATAATTTTAAGAATATTTGTATTACTCCAGAAAAATAAATAAAAAGAAAAAAGAAAACCTCTAACATACCATACTCATTGCCCTTTCCTCTCATTGACCACTAGTATTTCCATCTACCCAATTTATTTTAACCTTTGTCCCCCCATTATTTGTTTATTTTTATCCTTTTTTTTTTTTTAACTTATCTGTCCATACCCTAGATAAAAGGAGCATCAGACACAAGGTTTTCACAATCACACAGTCATATTGTAAAAGATACACCATTATACAATCATCTTCAAGAATCATAGCCACTGGAACAGAGTTCAACAGTTTCAGGTACTTCCCTCTAGCCATTCCAATATACTATAAACTAAAAAGGCATCTCTATATAATGTGTAAGAATAACCTCCAGGATAACTTCTTGACTCTGTTTGAAATCTCTCAGCCACTGAAAGTTTATTTTGTCTCATTTCTCTCTTCCCTCTTTTGGGCAAGAAGGCTTTTTCAGTCCTTTGATTCCAGGTCCCATCTCATCCCAAGATTTCTGTCCCTCATTGCCAGGGAGATTTACACCCCTGGGAGTTATGTCCCACATAGGGGGAAAGAGCAGTGAGTTCTCTTGATGAGTTGGCTTAGAGAGAGGGAGAGGCCACACCTGACCAATAAAAGAAGTTCTCTGGGGATGACTCTTAGGCATAATTTTAAGTAGGCTTAGCCTATCTTTTGCAGGAGTAAGTTTCATAGGGTGAACCCAGAGATCGAGGGCTCAGCCTGTTGATTTGGTTGTCTCCACTGCCTGTGAGAATATCAGAAATTCTCCAAATGGGAAAGTTGAATATTTCTTCCTTTCTCCCCAGTGCACCAAGGGGACCTTGCAAATACTTCTTTTTCTCACTGCCCAAGTTACTCTGGGATATATTGGGGCATCATACTAATCTGGACAAACCAACAAAGGCTCACGCTCTATTCAAGTTTCCATGTACTTACAGTGTTTAACTAAACTGACCATACAAGCTAAATTAGGAAATGCACTACCCAAAATATAAATTTTCCACCAAATAAACATCTCTCCCTTTGGTCTCATACAGAAGTTGAAGTTTTAAAATATGGACGATATCATCCTTTACCCTGCATTCTGATTTACCTTAGTCCTATCCAGATCAGCTTCATTCTTATCTCTACTCAAAGTCAGATCCCTTTTTCAACTTTTTACAGTTTCTGTATGGGGTACTGCTGACATTCACAGCTTCAGAGCTCTAATTCTGAGTCTCAGGTGTCACATAAATTCCTGAGGTTTCTGGGAGCAATGAGTTATAAACAAATAGCTCAGTATCTGAGAATTTAAAAATAACTGTTACAACTTGTAAATATATATGAGTGCTGTAAGAGCTTGCAATATAGGACCTTTTACAATAGGCCCCAACCCGATAACCCATGCTCTTGACTTCAGTTCACTGAGTTTTTATATTAGAGTTAGTCCATATGAGTGAGACCTGATAATATTTGCATTTTTGTTTCTGACATTTCATTCAACATACAGTCCTTAAAGTTCATTCACCAAGCTGCATGCCTCACAACTTATTCCTTCTTGCAGGCACTCAGTAGTCCACTGTGTGCATACACCATAATTCCCCCTTCCATTCCTCAGTCATTGTACCTTTAGGCAACCTCCATCCATCGTGGATTGCAAACACTGCCACCATAGACATCAGTGTGTAAGTGTCCATTTGTGTACTCACACTCAGTTTCTCCAGGTATATACTGAGCAATGGGGTTTCAAGATCATATGGCAACCCCACCATTAGCCTCCTGTGGAACCATCAAACTGCCCTCCAAGGGGTTGCACCTCTCATTTTCTCTACTGACAGTGAATAGGTCCATCTCTTTCTCTGCATTTTCTCTAACACTGTTCATTTTTGAACAGTTTTATTCAAATGTCATACAAATCCAACTGAAGTGTATAGACATGCCTTCACCACCATAATATATCTGAAGACATTTCCTTTTCTTTCACAAAGAATCTATGCCCCTTCCCCATGTCCCCTGCCTTTAATGTTTTTCTTTTTTTACCTTTAGTTTCAGCATAATGCCTTTATTACATTCAGTGGAAGCATATTACAATGTTACTGTTGACTGAAGACCCTAGCTTGCATTGATTGTACTTTTTCCCATATACCATTTATTTTCAACATCCTGAAATATTGACATTCATTCATTTTCCCTCTTGCAAAAATGTTTTTTTATTTGTACATTTAATCACCATCATTGTACACTCTAGACGTACCTAAATTATACCATCTCAGCTTTATCCTCTATCTTTCCTTCTGGTTTTGTATGCACCTCCAGCCCTTCTTCTACTATCATACGTTTGGCTTCATTAGGTACTTATATTATTGTGCTACAATCAGGTAGTATTGTTCTAACCATTTCTGAATTTTTACAATCAGTCCTGTTGCACAAAATCTGTATTCCTTCAGCACCAATTGCCCAATCTCTACTCTATTTCTATCACCTGATAACCTGTGTTTTTTTAAAATTATGATCATTCCGTTCTACATATATAATCAATAATTCATATCATCACATAGTTGCATATTCATCATCATGATAATTTGTTAGAACATTTGCATCAATCCAGAAAAAGAAATAAAAAGAAAACAGAAAAAAATTCATACATACCATATGCCTTACCCCTCACTTTCATTGATCACTAGCATTTCAATCTAAATTTATTTTAACATTAGTTCCCCCATTATTTATTTTTATTCCCTTAGTTCTATTCATCTGTTGATAAGGTAGATAAAAGGAGCATCAGGCACAAGGTTTTCACAATCACACAGTCACTTAGTGATTAGTGTCTGTAATATACACTAAGTGTATATAATGCTATAGTGAAAGCTACATCATTATACAATCATCTTCAAGAAACATGGCTACTGGAACACAACTCTATATTTTCAGGCAGTTCCCTCCAACCTCTCCATTACATCTTGACTAACAAGGTGATATCTATTTAATGTGTAAGAATAACCTCCAGGATAACCTCTCGACTCTGTTTGGAATCTCTCAGCCATTGACACTTTATTTCATCTCATTTCACTCTTCCCCCTTTTGGTCGAGAAGGTTTTCTCAATCCTTTGATGCTGAGTTTCAGCTCATTCTAGGATTTCTGTCCCACATTGCCAGGAAGGTCCACACTCCTGCGAGTCATGTCCCATGTAGATAGGGGGAGGGCAGTGAGTTTCCTTGTTTTGTTGGCTGGAGAGAGAGGCCACCACTGAGAAACAAAAGAGGTTCTCTTGGGGGTGACTCTTAGGCCTAATTTTAAGTAGGCTTGACCTATCCTTTGTGGAGTTAAGTTTCATATGAACAAACTTCAGGATTGGGGGCTCAGCCTATTGCTTAGGTTGTCCCCACTGCTTGTGAGACTATCAAGAATTCAACTGGGGGAAGTTGAATTTTCCCCTTTTCTCACCATTCCCCCAAGGGGACTTTGCAAATACTTTTTTATTCACTGTTCAAATCACTCTGGGATATATCGGGGTATCACTCTAGACAAACCAACAAAATCTCATGCCCTACTCAATGTTCCATGTACTTGTGGTGTTCAATTAAGCTGTCTACATAAGTTATATTAGGAAATGCACTAGTCAAAATGTAAATTTTGTACCAAATAAACATTTTTTGGCTTTAGTCTCACACATAAGTTAAAATTTTTAAATATTAATTACTACCTATTTTCAACACCCTGCATAATGACATTCTTATGTTCTTCCTCATGCAAAAACATTTTTTAGATTTGTACATTTAGTCACTATCATTATACACTCTAGGAATTCCTAGATTATACCATCTCAGTCTTTATCACCTATCTTTCTTTCTGATTTCGTTTGTGCCCCCAGCCCTCCTCCCTCTATCATTCTCACATTCAGCTTCATTCAGTGTTTTAACACAATTGTATTACAGTTAGATGGTATTGTGCTGTCCATTTCTGAGTTTTTGTATTCAGTCCTGTTGCACAGTCTGTATCCCTTCAGCTCCAATTACCCAATATCTTACCCTATTTCTATCTCCTGATGGTCTCTGTTACCAACGAATTATTCCAAGTTTATTCACTAATGTCAGTTCATATCTATGAGGTCATACAGTATTTGTTCTTTTGTTTCTGGCTAATCTCACTCAGCATAATGCCCTTAAGGTCCATCCATGTTGTTACATGTTACATACTTTATAACTTTATTCTGTCTTACAGCTGCATAATATTCCATCGTATGTATATACCACAGTTCGTTTAGTCACTTGTCTGTTGATGGACATTTTGGCTGTTTCCATCTCTTGCAACTGTAAATAATGCTGCTATAAACATTGGTGTGCAAATGTCTGTTTGTGTCCTTGTCCTCATGTCCTCTGAGTGGATACCTAACAATGGTATTGCCAGGTCAGGCAGGAATTCTATATTTAGCTTCCTGAGGAACCACTAAACTACCTTCCACAGCGGTTGTACCATTTGACATTCCCACCAACAGTGGATAAGTGTGCCTCTGTCTCCACATCCTCTCCAGCACTTCTCATTTTCTGTTTTATTGATAATGGCCATTCTGGTGGGTGTGAGATGATATCTCATTGTGGTTTTGATTTGCATTTCCCAAATAGCCAGGAAAGTTGAGCATCTTTTCATGTGCCTTTTGGCCATTTGTATTTCCTCTTCTGAGGAGTGTCTGTTCAAGACTTTTACCCATTTTGTAACTGGATTGCCTACCTTTTTGTTTTTGATTTGAACAATCTCTTTATATATTCTGGATACTAGACCTTTATCTGATATATCATTTCCAAATACTGTCTCCCATTGTGTAGTCTGCTTTTTTACTTTCTTGACAAAGTTCTTTGATGCACAAAAGTGTTTAATTTTGAGGAGTTCCCATTTATCTATTACTTTCTTCAATGTTCGTGCTTTGGGTGTAAGGTCTAAGAAATTGCCTCCTAGTATAAGGTTTATAAGATATCTCCCTACATTTTCTTCTAACAGTTTTATGGTCTTAGATCTAATGTTTAGGTCTTTGATCCATTTTGAGTTAATTTTTGTATAGGGTGTGAGATATGGGTCCTCTTTCATTCTTTTGCATATGGATATCCAGTTCTCTAGGCACCATTTATTGAAGAGACTGTTCTGTCCCAGGTGAGTTGATTTGACTGCCTTATCAAAGATCAATTCTCCACAGATGAGAGGGTCTATAACTGAACACTATATTCTATTCCATTGGTCAGTATATCTATCTTTATGCCAGTACTGTGCTGTTTTGACCACTGTAGCATCATAATATGCCTTAAAGCCAGGGAGCGTGAGACCCCCAACTTCATTTTTTTTTTCTCAGAATACGTTTAGCTATTCAGGGCACCCTGCCCTTCCAGATAAATTTGGTTATTGGTTTTTCAATTTCTGAAAAGTAAGTTGTTGGGATTTTGATTGGTATTGCATTGAATCTGTAAGTCAATTTAGGTAGAATTGACATCTTAAGTATATTTAGTCTTCCAGTCCATGATCATGGTATGCCCTTCCATCTATTTAGGTCTTCTGTGATTTCTTTTAACAATTTCTTGTAGTTTTTCTTTGTATCAGTCTTTTGTCTCTTTAGTTATATTTATTCCTAAATATTTTATTCTTTTGGCTGCAATTGTATATGGAATTTTTTCTTGATTTCCTCCTTAGATTGTTCATTACTAGTGTATAGAAACACTACAGATTTTTGAGTGTTGATCTTGTAATCTGCCACTTTGCTGTACTCATTTATTAGCTCTAGTAGTTTTGCTGTGGATTTTTCGGGGTTTTCAACATATAGTATCATATCATCTGCAAACACTGAGAATTTTACTTCTTCTGTTCCAATTTTGATGCCTTGTGTTTCTTTTTCTTGTCTAATTGCTCTGGCTAGAACTTCCAGCACAATGTTGAATAACAGTGGTGATGGTGGACATCCTTGTCTTGTTCCTGATCTTAGGGGGAAAGTTTTCAGTTTTTCCCCACTGAGGATGATGTTAGCTGTGGGTTTTTCATATAGTCCCTCTATCATGTTGAAGAAGTTCCCTTCTATTCCTATCCTTTGAGTGTTTTCAACAGGAAAGGATGTTGAATTTTGTCAAATTCCTTTTCTGCATCAATCAAGATGATCATGTGGTTTTTCTGCTTTGATTTGTTTATATGATGTACTATATTAATTGATTTTCTTATGTTGAACCATCCTTGCATATCTGGGATGAATCCTACTTGGTCATGATGTATAATTCTTTTAATGTGCTGTTGGATTCGATTTGCTAGAATTGTGTTGAGGATTTTTGCATCTATATTCATTAGAGAGATTGGTCTGTAGTTTTCTTTTTTTTGTAATATCTTTGTCTGCTTTGGTATGAGGGTGATGTTGGCTTTGTAGAATGAGTTAGGTAGCTTTCCCTCCTCTTCAGTTTTTTTGAAGAGTTTGAGCAGGATTGGTACTAATTCTTTCTTGAATGCTTAGTAGAATTCACATGTGAAGCTATCTGGCCCTGGACTTTTCTTTTTTGGTGAGCTTCTTTATGGCTAATTCAATTTCTTTACTTGTGATTGGTTTGTTGAGGTCGTCATTTCTTCTCGAGTCAATGTTGGTTGTTCATGCCTTTCTAGAAAGTTGTCCATTTCATTTACATTGTCGAATTTGTTAGCATAAAGTTGTTCAAGGTATCCTCTCATTACTTCCCTTATTTCTGTGGGGTCTATGGTTATGTCTCCTCTTCCATTTCTGATTTTATTTATCTGCATCCTCTCTCCTTCTTTTTGTCAACCTCAGTAAGGGTCCATCAATCTTATTGATTTTCTCAGAGAACCAACTTCTCATTTCTTTGATTTTCTCTATTGTTTTCATGTCCTCAATTTCATTTATTTCTGCTCTAATCTTCAATATTTCTTTCCTTTTGCTTGCTTTGGGGTTAGTTTGTTGTTCTTTCTCTACTTCTTCCAAGTGGACAGTTACTTCCTCGATTTTTGCCCTTTCTTTTTTGATATAGGCATTTAAGGCAATAAATTTTCCTCTTAGCACTGCCTTTGCTGCACCCCATAAATTTTGATACAATGTGTTTTCATTTTCATTTGCCTCAAGATATTTACTGATTTCTCTTGTAATTTCTTCCTTGACCCACTGGTTGTTTAATAGTGTGTTGTTGTGCCTCCACATATTTGTGGATTTTCTGGCACTCTGCCTATTATTGATTTCCAGCTTCATTCCTTTATGATCTGAGAAGGCGTTTTGTATGATTTCAATCTTTTTATATTTATTGAGACTTGCTTTGTGATGCAGTATATGGTCTATCCTTGAGAATGACCCATAAGCCCTTGAGAAAAAAGGTGGATCCTGCTGTTGTGGAGTGTAATGTTTTATAAATGTCTGTTAAGTGTAGCTCATTTATTGTATTATTCAAATTCTCTGTTTCTGTATTGATCCTCTGTCTAGATGTTCTGTCTACTGATGAGAGTGAGGAACTGAAGTTTCCAACTATTATGGTAGATGCGTCTATTTCTCTTTTCAGTGTTTGCCTCACGTATTTTGGAGCATTCTGGCTCTGTGCGTAAATATTTATGATTGTTATGTCTTCTTGTTGGATTGTTTCTTTTATTAATACATAGTGTCCTTCTTTGTCTCTTTTAACTGTTTTTTAAATTTTTTATTAATTAAAAAAAGAAATTAAAAGAAACACAAATATTCCCAACACATACACTCAGCAATTCACATCATCACATAGTTGCATATTCATCATCATGATCATTTCCCAGAACATTTGCATCAATTCAGAAAAAGAACTAAAAAGACAACAGAAAAATAAAACAAAAACGGAAAAAAAAATTTACATACCATACCCCTCCCTTTCATTGATCACTAGAATTTCAAACTAAATTTATTTTAACATTTGTTCCCCCTATTATTTATTTTTATTCCATATGTTCTACTCATCTGTTCACAAGGTAGATAAAAGAAGCATCAGAAACAAGGTTTTCACAATCACACAGTCACATTGTGAAAGCTATATCATTATACAATCATCATCAAGAAACATGGCTACTGGAACACAGCTCTACATTTTCAGGCAGTTCCCTCCAGCCTCTCCATTACATCTTGGTTAACAAGGTGATATCTACTTAATGCATAAGAATAACATCCAGGATAACCTCTCAACTCCGTTTGGAATCTCTCAGCCATTGACACTTTCTCTCATTTCACTCTTCCCCCTTTCGGTCGAGAAGGTTTCCTCAATCCCTTGATGCTGGGTCTTAGCTCATTCTAGAGTTTTTCTCAATCCCTTTGTGCTGAATCTCAGCTCATTCTGGGATTTCTGTCCCACGTTGCCAGGAAGATCCACACCCCTGGGAGTCATGTCCCATGTAGACAGGGGGAAGGTGGTGAGTTTGCTTGCTGTGTTAGCTGGAGAGAGAGGCCACACCTGAGCAACAAAAGACGTTCTCTTGGGGGTGACTCTTAGGCCTAATATTAAGTGGGTTTGACCTATCCCTTGTGGGGTTAAGTTTCACATGAACAAACCCAAAGACTGGGGGCTCAGCCTATAGCTTTGGTTGCCCACACTGCTTGTGAGACTATCAAGAATTCAACTGGGGATGTTGAGTTTTTCCCCATTCTCACCATTCCCCAAAGGGGACTTTGCAAATACTTTTCCACTCACTCATCAAATCATTCTGGGATTCATCAGGGCATCACCTGGACAAACAACAAAATCTCATGTCCTATACAAAATTCCATGTACTTAAGGTGTTCAACCAACTATCTACATAAGTTATATTAGGAGATGCACTAGTCAAAGTATAAATTTGTACCAAATAAACATTTTTTGCTTTAGTCTCACACATATATTGAAATTTTAAAATACTAATTACCATCTATTTTCAGCACACTGCAGTAATGACATTCTTTTGTTCTTCCTCATGCAAAAACATTTTTAAAATTTGTACATTTAGTCACTATCATTATACACTCTAGGCATTCCTAGATTATACCATCTCAATCTTTATCTATCTTTCTTTGTGATTTCATTTATGCCCCAGCCCTCCTCCCTCTATCATTCTCATATGCAGCTTCATTCAGTGTTTTAGCATAATTGTATTACAGTTAGGTAATATTGTGCTGTCCATTTCTGAGTTTTTATATCCAATCTTGTTGCACAATCTGTATCCCTTCAGCTCCAATTACCCAACATCTTACCCTATTTCTATCTCCTGATGGTCTCTGTTACCAATGAAATATTCCAAGTTTATTCACTAATGTCAGTTCATATCAGTGAGACCATACAGTATTTGTCCTTTTCTTTCTGGCTAATCACACTCAGCATAATGTCCTTAAGGTCCATTCATGTTGTTACATACTTCATAACTTTATTCTGTCTTACACCTGCATAATATTCCATCTTATGTAAATGCCATGGTTTGTTTATCCAACTGTCTGTTGATGGACATTTTGACTGCTTCCATCTCTTGGTAATTGTAAATAATGCTGCTATAAACATTGGTGTTAAAATGTCCATTTGTGTCCTTGCCCTCATGTCCTTTGAGTAGAGACAGCATATAGATGGGTCCTGTATTTTTAAATCCATTCTGCCAGACTATGTCTTTTTATTGGAGAGTTTAATCCATTAACATTCAGTGTTATTACTGCAGGGCTAGTACTTTCTTCTGCTATTTTGCCTTCTGGATTTTATGTCATATCTAATTTTGCTTCTTTTTACCTTTACTCATAGTCTTCCTTTCTACACTCTTCCCCACACCTATCTCTTCTGTCTTCGTATCTGTCTCTATGCTCCCTTTAGTATTTCTTGCAGAGCTGGTCTCTTGGTCACAAATTCTCTCAGTGATTTTTTGTCTGAAAATGTTTTAATTTCTCCCTCATTTTTGAAGGACATTTTGCTGGATATAGAATTCTTGGTTGACAGTTTTTCTCTTTAATAGTTTAAATATATCATCCCACTGTCTTCTTGCCTCCATGGTTTCTGCTGAGAGATCTGCACATAGTCTTATTGGGCTTCCCTTGTATGTGATGGATTGCTTTTCTCTTGCTGCTTTCAAGAGTCTCTCTTTCTCTTTGACCTCTGACATTCTGACTAGTAAATGTCTTGGAGTATGTCTATTTGGATCTATTCTCTTTGGGGTATGCTGCACTTCTTGGATCTGTAATTTTAAGTCTTTCATAAGAGTTGGGAAATTTTCAGTGATAATTCCTTCCATTAGTTTTTCTCCTCCTTTTCCCTTCTCTTCTCCTTCTGGGATACCCAGAGCATGTATATTCATGCGCTTCATATTGTCATTCAATTCCCTGAGTCCCTGCTCATATTTTTCCACTCTTTTCCCTATATTTTC
>PVIY010057501.1:0-12855 GCA_004026745.1 Myrmecophaga tridactyla
CTGTACCCCAAGTCTTCCCTCTTACAGCACCCTTTCCCTGAGTGTTATCCTTATCATTTTCCCACCTCCACCAGCTTCCTACTAAAAATATCTGACATTTCTTCAGCATTTACTGTGTGCCAAATACCCTGCGCAATGTTTTATATGCATTATTTTTTGAATCATCATAACCACTCTTTGAGATAGAATTGTGAGTATTCCCATATTACAGACAACAGCATGAAGCTGTGAACACAGATCTTGGAGACCAAGCAGGAAGCCAGGATAAAGTAAATATTGGCAAGAATAAAAATGGAAAGACAAGAGTTGGATACAAGAGCTGAGTAGTTCTTATAAACTGGCAGTTGGGATAAAAGTGGTTCGAAACCAATCCAGAAAGCAGAGGTCATTAATCCTGAGTCAATGAAGGTCAACCTGACTCAGGAACCCAGCTATTCCCAGGGTCCAGGATCAAAGAGAAGCAGAAGGGCCACCAGTCCAGAGAGTGGACTATAAAAGACATCCTCCCCAAGCATCATTTGACATGGAGATTTTAGTCCTTTTTTTCCCCTCAGGAACTGGTATTTACTATCAAAATCATATTTGATGTCAACAAGATGCCACAACTACCAAAAAAAAAAAAAAATAGCACACATTGCAATCTCAATGCAAACCATCAAATAGAACCCTAGTGTGTTAGTTAGGGTTTTCTAGAAAAACAGAATCAACAGGGAACAATCACAAATATAAAATTTATAAAAGTGTCTCATGTGACTGTGGGAATGCAGAATCCAAAATCCACAGGGCAGGCTGTGAAGCTGACGATTCAGATGGAAGGTCTGGATGACCTCCACAGGAGAGGCTCACCAGCTGAAGCAGGAAGAGAGCCTGTCTCTTCTGAATCCTCCTTAAAAGGCTTCCAGTAATTAGATTAAGCATCACTCATTTCAGAAGACACTTGCCTTTGGCTAATTACAAATGGAAATCAGCTGTGGATACAGCTGACATGATCATGATTTAATTCTATGAAATGTCCTCATCTCAACAGACAGGCCCAACCAGACAAACAGGTACCACCACTTGGCCAAGTTGACGTATGAACCTGACCATGACACCTAGTCATTAAAAAAGTAATCCAAATGACCCAAGAAAGCAACTGAATTTCTCAAACATCTTTACACATACAGCTAAAAAATTAAAATGGTTAACAAGAAAAAATAAAAATTCAGAGGTCTGGTATTGATGTTTAGAAAAGGCAACTGTTAAAGCATTTCTATCGATTTGAACATCAATCTCTTGGCCATTCAGCTTCATTCCATTCAGAATCTGGCAGGCTCTCTCAGTCACCTCTGGTGCCTCAAACTTTACAACACACCCCTTGGACTTCCCATTCTCTGTCTTCATGTAACATGCAGCCCGTGGCCACATTCATTGAATTTGTCTTTTAACATTTGCCATGTAAAAAAATTGGAAGATTTCTCACAAATATCTGGCAGGCCTTCCTGGCCACCCCAGAAGCATGGGCTCCAGACCCACCAAAGGAGCTAGCAAAGCTTCTTAGTTCTTAGTTCCTCCTACAATTGGACCACTAGGATATGTCCAACCCAAGGTTTGTTGGAGAAGAGGGGGGGTGGTACCTGATACCCGTTTTGACTGGTAAAAGATATGAACAGATGCCGCCAGAGAGCAGGTTGCCCTGCCCAGGTAGGGTGCAGAGGAAAAGTCATCCTCAGACACAAAACACATCTTCAAAGTCATCTTTTCCAGGGCTGTTCTTTAAAAGTGTGACAGAAACCCCTGAAATGTCAAGAGATAGGGTTTTTGCCAAGGCAACAGAATGCTGAGGACTGCGAGTAGAGATTCTTATTACAGAAAGGTGCTAAATTCTGGAGTAGGGTTTAATTATACCTGAGGTATTTCTGACTTGGTCTGTGGGCGGGAGGCTCTACCTCTCTCTCTATTGCTGTTATTGTCTCTTGGGTCTATGGTTTAATTTTTTACAACATGGGGCTTCTCCACGAACCTCCCAATCTCCTGGCTCCCACTGGGACTCACTCAGCTGCCAACAAAAGCTGCACCCAGGAATCAAATTCCTGGCCAGGGCTAATCATCAGGCTTAATCATATGTTAATAATTTGCAAAGATGGTATGGGGGCAAGCTTCGGAAATTCCTGAGGCTGGATCTTTGTTGCCCAGATAGTTGGTTAGAAAAACATGTCTGTGGAAAGCATTTTCCTTATTGAAGGTAGGGGTTGAAGAGGATGGGAAACACGGTGATGTTTCAGGCTGTGTGCTTAGTACAACTGCTCTTGATGGATTTGTTCTTTCTAAGCTGCTGGCATTTCTTAAATGCAATATTTGATATGCTCCATTTCTCAACCTCTCCGGCTCTTCTCCATTTGTTTTGCTGGCTTCTTCTGAATATTTTATGTTCGTGTATTTATCGGTGCCTCTCTGGAGCTCGTCGGAACTCCATCAGTGGAGTGGCTCTCTCTAGGTACCAGTTCATCTAGCAGTGTCAAGGCTCTCAGGGGTAACCAAAGACCATCTTTCTTCTGCTCAAATTCTCCAGGGGCTTCCCATCTTATTCAGCAAAAAGTCCAGAGGCCTTATTGTGGCATGTCAAGCCCTGTCAGATCTGGCCTCTGGCAGCTTCTCAGAATTCATTTTCCTAACATCCCTCTTTGCTTACTCCACTACAGCTATATAAACCTCCTTGCTATTTGAATCTGTTTTCTGTTTCTGAATAATAAATCACTACTGATTTAGCGACCGTAAAACAACACCCATTTGTTAGCTCCTGTAGGTCAGGAGTCTGGGTTAGCCTTGGCTGGATTCTCTGCTTCAGATCAACCAAGGCCAAAATCCTGATGTTGGATGAGCTGGGCTCTTATCTGGAGGCTCTGGGTGGGGGTGGGAATCTGCTTCCAAATTCATTCAAGTTGCTGGCAGAAAATCCCTTGCAGTTTTAGGTTTGACATCCCTGTTTCCTTGCTGGCTTTCAGCTGGGGCTACTCTCAGCTCCTGGAGGCCACCCATATTTCTTGACACATAGTCCCCTCCATCAATCCAGTAAAGGTGCATTGATTCCTTCTTGTGCTTTGAATCTCTCTGATGTCCCCTTCTGCAGCCCGTTGAAGAAAATCTCTCTGATGTCCCCGTCTGCAGCCCGTTGAAGAAAATCTCTCTGATGTCCCCTTATGCAGCCCGTTGAAGAAAACACTCTGCTTTTAAAGGGCTCATGATTAGGTTAGTCCTACCCAGATAATTGCCCTATTTTAAGGTCAATTAATTAGTAAGCTTAATTAAAGATGCAAAATCCCTTTTGCCATGATGAATTACATAAACATAGAAGTAACTCTGGGGGATGGAGGTCATGAGGTCTTTTTAGAATTCTGCCTGCCACACTGTATCTATGACCACTCCTATCTCAGGACCATTACAATTGCTATTCCCTTTTTCCTTTGTCTAGAACTCCTCCCAGCTAGTTATGTGGCTTCCTCTCCCAGTTCCTTCAGGTCTCTGCTCAAATACCACTTCAGCAGAGAGGCTTTCTAAGATCACCATTTATGAACAAGGTCCTTGTACTCTGTATCTCCTTACTCTGCTTACTTGTTTTTTTGGCAACACCTAGTATATCTGACTTACTATATATTTACATGTTTATTTGTCTAGTATCTCCCTTTCCTCACTGGATTATAAGCTTCTAAATATGGGGGCTTTGCCTGCTTTGTTCGTAGCTGCATCTCCAGTTCCTAAATAACACCTGGTATAAAGCAGAAGATCCATATGTATACATGAATGATGAATGCATTAATCTTTAGCTTTTGCAATACCTTACTTCCTCTTCCTTCTCTTTCTTACTCAGATGTCTCTGAATTTTAGAGATCCTATAAAATGATCATTATAAACCTTTTCATCCTCACTGAATACATGCATGGGTGATGGGAGCCATAAGAAACCTTTCTTTTACATCTGGTTAAAATAATCACAGAACAAGGGTTGTTGAGAAGAGGAGGGTTTGTCTCTGTTATCAGTTTTTCTTATACTTTACACATTGTCTCTTCATTGCATGTTTCTTATGCATTCTTATCTTTATACCCTAGTTCAGTGTTGGAAAGAGCCTTAATGATGTTTGATTGTAGTTTCCTATTCGTTGAGTGACTCTTCTACACTGAAACATCCTCTGTCTCCTTTCCAAGAATATCCTCCAAATATTTAAGCTCCAGTTCATGTCCCACAGATTCCACAGCATTCTTTGATTGGTACAATTCATAGGGAGATCTTTCCCTTTTGAACTCTTCTAATATCTAAAGCAGAGGTTATAAAACTGGAGCCCAAGACCTGGATTAGGTAAAGTGGTCTATTTTCTTTAGGTTGTGTAGTAATTTAAAAAAGTTTGAGTCTTCATTTAAAGGAAATTGTAGTAAAAAACCTGGAATTCCCATTTCTCTTAAAAATAGAAACTCTGGTCACACTTGCCTTCTTAGTTCCATATGGTGGCAGTTGGGGCTGGAGAAAAAGCTGCCTCCTTTAGCTGGAATGTGTGTCTCCAGTTGGCACAATCTTCATCTCTTCCTGTTGTTTCCCTCTGAACTGAGACTCAGTGGTAGTTGACATTTACCAGCATGCAAGTGCTGATTTTTTTTTTTTGAAGAAAAGAAATATTTCTCTATATCCCTGTTTTATCAAAAGTGAGAAAATAAAAGATTCACTCACCCTACCTCACTGCTTTCCATCACCTGCCTGGCCCCAGTGGAGTTTTTTAATTTTGCAGTTCCTAATCTAGTCTGGAAGTGAAAGAGGTCATTGTACCTGTTTAAAATTGTGTTCTTAATCCTAATTCAATATTGTTTGGGGGGGATATTTTTGATTAAGTTGTTTCCATGGAGATGTGACCCACCCATTTAAGGTGGGATTGCTTACTGGAGACCTTTCAAAAGGGAACCATTTTGGAAAAGAGTCAACAGAGCCAACATGAGACTTGATATTTGGAAATGCAGAAAGAAAATGCCATTGGGAAGCTGTTTGAAATGAGAAGCCACAGGACTAGCAGAAGCCTGCCATGTGCCTTCCCAGCTGATAGGGGTGTTTGGATGCCATAGACCTCTTCTTCAGAGTCAAGGTATTTTCCCTGGGTGCCTTAGTTTGAACATTTTGATGGCCTTAGAACTGTAAACTTATAACTTAATAAATTCCCTTTATTAAAGCCAACCCATTTCTAGTATACTGCATTCCAGAAGCTTTAACAAACCAAACAGCAGTCAGTCAATAAACGATTAGGGAATGAATGAATGAATGAATGAATGAATACCTGGTATCTAAAATCTGTGCAACTCTCATAGTACTTAATGCTGGACTTTACCATTGATTTTTTTTATGTATAGATATCCTTCTACAAAATGTGTGCATTGTGAATTGTCTTTTCAACTAAATTTGTCAAATGCAAGACCATATCACTTGCTAATTTGTATTCCTTTATTTGAAAAATATTGAGAACAAACTATTTACAAGGCTTTCTGCTGGGTGCTGGGCAGGGGTCAAGCCAAGCAGGATCCTTACCACTATAGGGGATATATTTATCTCTAGTAAGCAGTATATGCGGATAACTGTGATTTAATGTCACACCTGGGGAGTACTCCCAGAGAGCTACAAAGCATCATGGGGTCTCAAAGGACAAAGATATCAGGGTATCAGTGACTGTCTTGATGGTGGTGGAATTTTTATCTGTTCCTTGAAGGTTGAGTACAATTTTTTGAAAAATTGGGAACATTCCTGTCAGGGGGAAATGCATGAGAAACCCAGGGGTAAAAAAACAAACAAACAAACAACAAAATAACATCTCTTAGAACAATTATTTTGATGAGACAGCCATCTATGACTCCCCAAAGGTGCTGTTTGTATATAGGGGATGTTCAACAAACATTTAGTTGACTAGAAACCCCCATTAAACCCTTTGATGTCCTTGGTGCCATGTTAGGGACTCTACTCAATTGACAAATTTGTAGTTTTCTGAGAAATTGCAGTTCATGATAGAGAGATAGGAATGGAAGCAGCTGATACGCTAATGACATTGATATTATATTATCCACTTGGAAGTAATGTTTGCTCTCAAAGCCACTAGGGGTGGTCTGCAGATTTGCACTTTAATCTCTTAAATAGGTAGCTCAACTGCAAGGCTCTCTGGTTTCTACATTCTAAAATTTCATCCTGTGGGCTGCTAATCACGTACTGATCCATTTGGAGCCTACTGCTTCTTGGTTGTTTCCAAATTTGATTAATGTTTCTGCTTTTATTCACACTCTCCTTGGCCAGGCAAAATGCCACAAATTACACCCACCAGTGGGTTTCAGGCAGCAGAGGAAATTTTGTTTTTAGCAATGTGGAGCACAAAGGAAATTTCCTGAGAAGGCTAGTTGATCATATCACAATGGTGATGCCACCCTGGAGTTGAACAGGAATAAGGAGATGACCACGGCTCCTTGGCTTCCAGGAAGGTAATGGGCAATCCAGTTTCAATAGGAGCCAAGGAGGATCCTTTGCTAGAAAGACATTTGCCATAAATGCTGACTGTGTGTGTTGAACGTGATGATTCTGACCTTTAGGGTATTTATTAACACAAATTTAACTGCATTTTAAATCTTGGGTTAATGTGGCATTTTAAAAAGATTTTGAATTCGGTAACTATTTATTGAGTACAACTATGGAACTGTTTCATTGAACTCTGTGATACAAGCCCTGTCCTAAGGTGTTTGCACATAGAGTCTGTGCTGGTTTGAATCTGTTGTGTACCCCAGAAAAGCCATGTCCTTTGATTCTCATTCAATATTGCTGGGGTGGGATCTTTTTTATTGTTTCCATGGAGATGTGACTCACCTAATTATGGGTGGTAACGTTTGCTATGGTAGTTTCCCTGGAGATGTGTCTCCACCCATTCAAGGTGGGTTTGCTTACTGGTTCCTTTAAAAGGGAACCATTTTGGAAAAAGCTTTAGAGCCAACAGAGCTGAGAGAGCCCACACAGCCAGAAATCTTTGGAGATGCAGAAGGAAAATGCCCCTGGGGAGAGTCACGAAGCAAGAAGCCAGGAGAGAAAGCTAGCAGATGTCCCCATGTGCCTTCCTAGCTGAGCGAGAAAGCCTGAATGTCATCAGTCCCTTGCTTTGGAGTTAAGGTATCTTTCTCTGGGTGCCTTAATTTGGACATTTTCATGGTTTTAGAACTGTAAACTTGCAACTTTGTAAATTCACTTTTTTAAAAGCCATTCCATTTCTGGTATATTGCATTCTGGCAGCTTTTGCAAACTAAAACAGAGTCTAAGAGTTTGCCAGTTGTTTAGTACCCAGAAGGTCATTCACTTCAACCTCCCTCAATGCTTGAATCCTTCTCTGTACTGGTCTACATCCTAAGACCAGGTGGTTGACCAGTCTCCATTTGAATACCCTGTGATGGGGGAACTTTTTACCTGATAAGGAAATTCTAAAGAATGACTTTTTAATTTGTTTTCCTTTTATTTGCTCACCAATAACATATATTTAAAACACTTATGGTGGTTTGGAGCTGGTAGGTACCCAAGAAAAGGCTGTGATCTTTTGATCCATTCCTCTGGGTATAGACCTATTGTGTGTGGGACCTTTTGATTAGGTTATTTCAACTGGGATGGGAGCCACCCCATTCAAGGTGGGTATTAATCCCTTACTGGAGTCTTATATAGGAGGATAAAGGACACACAGAAAAATCCCAGAGAGCTTAGAGAAAAACCCCAGAAAAACTAAGATAGGACCCACAGAAGCTCAGAGAGGAAGCCACTGAAGTGATGAAACTGGGAGTGAGAGACAAACAGACACATGCCATGTACCTTCCCTTATGATAGAGTTGTCTCTGATGCCAGCAATCTGTCTTCAGAGTCCAGGTATCATCCTGTTGATGCCTTGAGTTAGACTTTTTCATGACCTAAGAACAGTAAATTATAAGTTAATAAGTCCCTACTGTAAATGCCAACCTATTTTTGATATATTGCATTCTGGAAGCTTTAACAAACTGAAACAGTAGTTAGCTAGTATTTTTAATAAAGAATTAATATATACACATTAATCTACAAGTATAAAAGGATGTATAATAATAAGTGAGTCTTTCTCTTGCCTCTCATATATTTCCAGAAGTGTTTTTTTTTTGACTTTTAAACGGGAATTTTAATAAGTTACAAGTTTACAGTTTTAAGGCCTTAAAGATGTCCAAATTAAATCACAAACAAGATGTTATGGTCACTCAAAAAGGCTGATGCTGTCTGGAGCATTTCTGTCAGCTGGGAAGGTACCTGGCTACATCTGCTGGTCCCTTGCTCCTGGGCCCTGTTGCTTTCCACCTCTGTTCCTGTGGGGGTTCCTCACTTGGCTTCTTCAGGGTTGGGTTTCATTTCTGGGCTTCCTATGGCCCTCTACAGGTTCTGGTTTGCTTAGCGTCTCATGGGAAGGCACATGGCAATATCTACTGGACTCTGCATCTGCAAACTCTGGGTCTTGTGTTGGCTTTCTCAGCTCTGAAGTTTTTTCCAAAATGGTGCCCTCTTAAAGGATTCCAGTAAGCAACCCACCTTGAATTGGTAGAGATACAACTCCATGGAAACGACCTAATCCAAAGGTCCCACCCACAATTGGGTAGGTCACATCTCCATGGAAATAACAATGAAAAAGATCCCACCCAACAATATTGAATGAGGATTAAAGAACATGGCTTTTCTGGGGTACAAAACAGTTTCAAAATACCACATTCCACCCTCTGGACACCATAAATATATTTTCTTTCCATATACAAAATACATTCATTGTTACAATATCACAAAGTCTTAAACCATTTCAGTAACAAAACAAATACAATACTAAGTCAGAAACAGTATAAAATTTCATCAGAGTCAGCTACAGGTATGATCTGTCCTAAGGCAAAAAATTCTCCCCTGGCTCTCTGGACCTGTAAAACTCAGAACAAGTTATCTGTTGCCAATATACAATGGAGAAACAGTCATAGGATAAATGTTGCCATTTCCATAGGGAGAAATTGGAAGGAAAGCAGGGGTCACCAGACCCAAACAGTTTGGAAAACCTTCAGGGTGTACTCCATTAGATTTTGGATTCTGAGAGTCATTCATCCTTGGGCCTTTAGAAAGTGGCAGTCCCACCTTTTCTAAGGATATATACAGTGGCTCCACTCTCTGTAAGTGCTGGAGTGTTTGTTATAACCTTGGGGGACATTGGAGAGACTACCTTTTTCTTAGCTCCAACCTCTCCAAACATTGGTGCAGCATCCGGGCTCTCTGCCATCTCCAGGGCACATACTCAACCCCTGCAGAACACTGGGGTGGCAACCAAACTCTCCTCAATCCCCAAGGAATGTGCTCTACTCTCTCCAAGGCCTGAGCACTGAAATTTCTGCCCTCTCCCTTCAGGGCAAACCCATTCTCTCCAGATACTTGGGTGGGTCTGTTCTCCTGGCCTGAGGTTTCTTGGCTTCAGACCTTAGCTTCCATTGTTTTACATCTAAATTTACTTTTCCTTCAATCTGTTCTTTTCTGTCCCTTTTAGTCCAGACTAGCAGTGATTCTGTTTATACAGATCCCACAACATTCTTGTTGCTTTTCTGCACAATATGTGGGGATCATAACTAGCAGACAAAAGGACTTTTCGCAGATCCTTCCTGGATAAACCCCATCTTCAATCCTGGCTCTTTCTGAAATGACTGACTGGTTCCCTGTTTTTTTTTTTTTAGATGCATGCTTTATGCTTTATTATTCTTGGATATCAGAGCCTGGATGCACCTTTTTTTGGGTCACTTTTTCTTTTAATTAATTAATTTATTAATTTAAAAAAATTTAACAACTACCAAACAAAAACATTAACATATGATCATTCCGTTCTACATACATAATCAGTAATTCACAATATCATCACATAGTTGCATATTCATTTCTTAGAACATTTGCATCAATTCAGAAAAAAATAAAAAGACAATAGAAAAAGAAATAAAATGAAAACAGAAAAAAAAAGATTATACATACCATACCCCTTACCACTCCCTTTCGTTGATCACTAGCATTTCAAACTAAATTTATTTTAACATTTGTTCCCCCTATTATTTATTTTTATTCCATATGTTCTACTCATCTGTTGACAAGGTAGATAGAAGGAGCATCAGACACAAGGTTTTCACAATCACACAGTCACATCGTGAAAGCTATATCATTATTCAATCATCTTCAAGAAACATGGCTACTGGAAAACAGCTCTGCATTTTCAGGTAGTTCCCTCCAGCCTCTCCACTACATCTTGAATAACAGGTGATATCTACTTAATGCATAAGAATAACCTCCAGGATAACCTCTGGACTCTGTTTGGAATCTCTCAGCCATTGACACTTAGTCTCATTTCACTCTTCCCCATTTTGGTTGAGAAGATTTTCTCAATCCCTTGATGCTGAGTCTCAGCTCATTCTAGGATTTCTGTGCCAAGTTGCCAGGAAGGTCCACAACCCTGGGAATCATGTCCCACGTAAACAGGGGGAGGGTGGTGAGTTTGCTTGTTGTGTTGGCTGGGGAGAGAGGCCACATCTGAGCAACAAAAGAGGATCTCTTGGGGGTAACTCTTAGGTCTAAATTTTAAGTAGGCTTGACCTATCCTTTGTGGGGTTAAGTTTCATATGAACAAACCCCAAGACTGGGGGCTCAGCCTATAGCTTTGGTTGTCCACATTGCTTGTGAGAATATCAAGAATTCAACTTGGGGAAGTTGAATTTCTCCCCATTCTCACCATTCCCCGAAGGGGACTTTGCAAATACTTTTCCACTCACTGATCAAATCACTCTGGGATTCATCAGGACATCACTCTGGACAAACCAACAAAATCTCATGTCCTACCCAAGAGTCCCAGTACTTATGGTGTTCAGTCAAGCTCTCTACATAAGTTATATTAGGAAATGCACCAGTCAAAATATAAATTTTGTACCAAATAAACATTTTTTTTGCTTTAGTCTCACACATAAGGTGAAGTTTTAAAATATTAATTACCATCTATTTTCAGCACCCTGCAGTAATGACATTCCTTTGTTCTTACTCATGGAAAAACAGTTTTAAAATTTGTACACTTAGTCACTATTATTGTATACTCTAGGCATTCCTAGATTATACCATCTCAGTCTTTATCGTCTATCTTTTTTCTGATTTCATTTATGCCCCCAGCCCTCCTCCCTCTATCATTCTCACATTCAGTTTCATTCAGTGTTTTAACATAATTGCATTACAGTTAGGTAGTATTGTGCTGTCCATTTCTGAGTGTTTACATTCAGTCCTGTTGTACAATCTGTATCCCATTGCTCCAATTACCCAATAATTTACCCTATTTCTATCTCCTGATGGTCTCTGTTACCAACGAAATATTCCAAGTTTTTTCACTAATCTCAGTTCATATCAGTGAGACCATACAGTATTTGTCTTTGTTTTTGGCTAATCTCACTCAGCATAATGTTGTCAAGGTCCATCCATGTTGTTACATACTTCATAACTTTATTGTGTCTTAAGAGCTGCATAATATTCCATCGTATGTATATACCACAGTTTGTTTAGCCACTTGTCTGTTGATGGACATTTTGGCTGTTTCCATCTCTTTGCAATTGTAAATAATGCTGCTATAAACATTGGTGTGCAAATGTCAATTTGTGTCCTTGCCCTTATATCCTCTGAGTAGATACCTAGCAATGGTATTTCCAGGTCATATGGCAATTCTATATTCAGGTTTTTGAGGAGCCACCAAACTGCCTTCCACACCAGTTGCACCATTTGACATTCCCACCAACAGTGAATAAGTGTGCCTCTTTCTCGACATCGTTTCTAGCACTTGTCATTTTCTGTTTTGTTGATAATGCCCATTCTGGTGGGTGTGAGATGATATCTCATTGTGGTTTTGATTTGCATTTCTCTAATAGCCAGGGAAGTTGAGCATCTCTTCATGTGCCTTTTGGCCATTTGTATTTCCTCTTCTGAGAACTGTCTGTTCAAGTCTTTTTCCCATTTTGTAATTGGATTGGCTGTCTTTGTGTTGTTGAGTTGAACAATCTCTTTATAAATTCTGGATGCTAGACCTTTATCTGATATGTCGTTTCCAAATATTGTCTCCCATTGTTTAGGCTGTCTTTTTACTTTCTTGATGAAGTTCTTTGATGCACAAAAGTGTTTAATTTTGAGAAGTTCCCATTTCTTTCTTTCTTTCTTTCTTCAGTGCTCTTGCTTTGGGTATAAGGTCTATAAAACTGCGTCCAAGTATAAGATTTATAAGATACTTCCCTACATTTTCTTCTAACACTTTTATGGTCTTAGACCTAATGTTTAGGTCTTTGATCCATTTTGAGTTAACTTTTGTATGGCGTGTGAGATATGGGTCCTCTTTCATTCTTTTGCATGTGGATATCCAGTTCTCTAGGCACCATTTATTGAAGAGACTGTTCTGTCCTAGGTGAGTTGGCTTGACTGCCTTATCGAGGATCAATTGTCCATAGATGAGAGAGTCTATATCTGAACACTCTATTCGATTCCATTGGTCAATATATCTATCTTTATGCCAGTACCATGCTGTTTTGACCACTGTAGCTTCATAGGTCGCCTTAAAGTCAGGTAGCATGAGACCTCCGACTTCATTTTTTTTTCTCAGGATACTTTTAGCTATTCAGGGCACCCTGCCTTTCCAGATGAATTGTTTATTGGTTTTTCTATTTCTGAAAAGTAAGTTGTTGGGATTTTAATTGGTACTGCATTGAATCTATAAATCAATTTAAGTAGAATTGACATCTTAACTATATTTAGTCTTCCAACCCACGAACACGGTATGCCCTTCCA
>PVIY010057502.1:0-12859 GCA_004026745.1 Myrmecophaga tridactyla
ATCAGTTGACCATAGATTTGGTGGCCTATTTCTGTGCTCTTGATTTGATTCTATCCATCAGTACTTCTCTCTTTGTGCCAGTTCCATGCTGTTTTGACCATTGTGGCTTTACAATAAGCTTTGAAATCAGGATGTGTTAATATTCCCAGTTCATTCTTCTTCTTTAGAATATTATAAGCTATTGAAATACTCTTTCTCTTCAAAATAATTTGGTGACTAGATTTACCCAGTCTTCAAAGTAGGTTGTCGGAATTTTGATTGGTACTGTGTTGAATTTGTAGATCTAGTTTGGTAGATTTGACATATTAACTCCATTTAATTTTCCTATTCATGAGCAAAGAATGTCTTTCCACCTATTTAGATCTTCTTCGATTTCTTTTAGAAATGTTACGTAGGTTTCTGTGTATAGCAAAATAATACATCCCTAGTTAGGTTCATTCCTAGATACTAGATTCTTTTAGTTACTACTTTGAATGGGATTTTTTCATTAATTGACTCCTCAGTTAATTCATTGCTTATGAAGGAAAACATTACTGATTTTGGAAATTAATTTTATTTCCCACCACCTTACTGAGTTTATTAGCTCAAGTAACTTTGTCATAGATTTCTCAGGATTTTTCAAGTATAGTATCATGCCATCTGCAAATAATGAAAGTTTTACTTTTTCATTTCCTTCTTGGATGGCTTTCATTGCATTGTACTAGAACATCTAGCACAATGTTAAATAATAGATGTGACACTATTCCTTATATTAGGTTGAAGGCTTTCAGTCTCTCTCCATTGAGTGCAACATGGGCTATGGGTTTTTCATATATGCCCTTTATTATATTGAGGAATTTACCTTGGATTCCTGCCTTTTGAAGTATTTTTATCAGGTAAGGATGCTGAAATTTGTTGAATGCTTTTTCATCATCAATTGAGATGATCATGTGATTTTTCCTTTCCAATTTCTTAATGTGGTGTATTGCATTGTTTGATTTTCTTGGTTGAACCACGTTTGCATTCCTGGTAAAAATCCCACTTGAAAGTGGTGCATAATTCTTTTTTTTTTCTTTTTCTGCAAATGCAGGCACCGGGAATAGAACCCAGGTCTCTGGCATGGCAGGCAAGAACTCTACCTGCTGAGCCACAGTGGCCCACGTTCATAATTCTTTTAATGTGTCATTAGATTAGATTTGCTACTATTCTTTTGAGAATTTTTGCATCTATATTCAAGGGGCCTTGGCCTGTAGTTTTCCTTCTTAAATCATCTTTACCCAGTTGTGGTATTAGACAGACGTTAACTTCATAAAATGGGTTAGGTAGCATTCCCTTTTCCTCAATGTTTTAGAAAAGTTTGAGTAGTATTCGCGTTGGGTGTTTTGGGAATGTTTGATAAAATTCTTCTGTGAAGCCATCTGACTGCGGGCTTTTATTTGTAGGAAGATTTGAATAAATGATTGAATCTCTTCACCTGTGATTCACTTATTGAGAGCTTCTGTTTCTTCTTGAATCAGTGTAGCTTGTTCATGTGTTTCAAGGAATTTGTCAATTTCATCTAAATTGTCTAATTTGTTGGTGTACAGTTGTTCATAATATCCACTTATGACTTTTTAAAATTTCTTCAATATCTGTGGTAACAACCAATCTCTCCTTTCTGATCTGTTTATTTGTTTCTTTTTCAGCCTTGCTGGGGTTCCATTGATTTTATTCATTTTCTCAAAGAACCAACTTTTGGTTTTATTGAATCTCTCTACTGTTCTTTTTTCTCCAATTCATTTAATTCTGCTTTAATCTTTATTATCACAAAAGTGTGATCAAGGCAAAGAGTGTACTGCTCTTGGATTCATATCCAAGGAACACAGCTCTCCACTTTGCTGAAAAAACAACACAATGTTCTCAAGAATACAGGTAGTGTCCTCACACATTCTGCTCTTGAAAAGACTGTAACAGCGAGTGTATCCTACTCCCATGTCAGGGCTCAGAGTTCCAAGGGACTAATAGAGTTGTTTTTCTCACTTGTGGATTTAGTAACACTTTAATTCAAATGATCAAAAGGTGCTAGAAGGTTGGACCTACACAAGTCAGAAGAATCTATGAGTTGATTAGGCATAAGAACTGGATTTACTTGTTGCAACCTGGTCTCTTGTTAACAGTCAGAAGGAACAATATCCATTCTCTCCTGCCAGGTATCCCAAAGAGAAATGCTAGCCATGGAATGAAGTAAAAAGGAACTGTGATAATGAGGTATAGAGTGAAATTTGACAAGGAGCAGCAAAAAGATAGTTGGAAACACCCCATCTTCTGACTCATCATGTGCAATCTTATGATATTTTAAGGAGGAAGCCTTGAAGGATAACTTTTTCCAACTCAACAATAAGCAAATGAATGAATTTCTTGGAGAACAAAATTATGTTTAAAGTATATGTTTAATAAGACGCTACAAAATTCTCACACTAGAATGTGTAGACTCCTCAATGCAAGTATTCCCTACCTGTTCCCTCATCTCAAGATCACCATGACTAGGCTAAGATGTAATGTCCTTTTTCTTCCTAGACACTTCAGCAGCTTCAGGAAACTTGTGTCTGACTCATCGATTTCTAGTGCTAGATGCTTCTTGCTTCACTGTTGTCATTACATCATCATCACATTTATATTACCTTTTTATTATTGATCTGTTCTTAAATACATTCATTATTTTTTCCATTTTTGTTTTGGTAGCTGGTTGTGTTGGATCCTTCTAAGAGGAGATAATATTTCAAATGCAATAAGGCAATGGAGAATTAAGAATTTGAAAAACAATGGAGTTTTGAGGTATTATGATAATTCTTCTGGAATGAATTGTCCCTTCCTAAAGGTGAAGATTGAAAAAAATGGAGCTTGAGCAGAAATCAGAATTTCTGCACATGGCTGGCGACCAGCAGAGAGGACATGAAGTGATGTCACCATGCATTTGGCAATGTTCCTCTCAGCTGAACATAATTTTTGTGACCATTAGTTCCTTACTGATAGAGAAAATACATTTCTTATTCTTCATTATGTTTTCCTATGAAATTTTAGAGATTTAATAATTTATTAAAGAATTGCTTTGTGTATAGGAGTCATCAAAGGATTAAATATAATAAATTGGGCTATTATTATCATAAACATTTTGATCCCTGAAACTCTTTTATGGGTGACACAAGTTAAATACTTCTAAAACATATCATCATCAGTGAATTCAGTTAGAGAAGGAATTTAGATGCAATTAAAGAGGGCCCAAGCAATACAGTGACTTACAGAAATTAAAGCTTTATTAATCTTCCTAACACCAGTGTGGGGTGAAAGAATACAGGGGTAAGAAAAGAGCTTAATGGAATTGCCTGGGACACAGAGTCCATTAATTATCCTCAGCATGTTCTTTTCCTCCTCAAAGTCACAGAATAGGTGCTGCAACTCCAGGCACTGAATCTATATCTGAGTTAGGATGACTGAGAAAATACTGAAGTCCATGGAAAAAAAGAGTACTCAATGGTCCTTTGTGAAAGACCTTTTATTGAATACATATTATGTATACATATAAATATATAAATATAAGGTCATAATCTCAATGAATTCTCAGAAACTAAATATAGCCCAAGTGACCAGAACCCATTCCTAGACATTGTTCCCACTGTGCCTGAAAACAATCACCACCCCTTCCCCATGCTCATAAATATTCACAAGTCTACAGTGTAGACTGCTTTTGCCTTCTATTTTGTTGTGATTCTATCTGTTAACTATCCAATAATTATCCAATAATTTACCACCTTAATCATTTGGTACATGCATTTCACTCTTATCAATTATATTCACAATTTCACTTTGTATAAATGGAACCATATTATGTATATTCTTTTGTGTCTTGCTTCTTTTACTTAACATTATGTTATGGGACTTTCTTTTCAATTAAGAAAATGCATGTTTCCTTAGAAGATCTGCCTAAGACTTTGATTTACAACTCTTTGGGCAACATTGTGTCACATGTATGGTAGGCTAAACAATGGCCTCCTGAAAATGTACACGTCCTAAACCCTGCAAACTGGAAATAACTTAAAGTATCTGGAAAATGAAAATCAGTACAGTAGATATGGGAATTGAAGTTGCTAATCTACTGACCTTAATCTCCTTGTGGTAAAGAGATTACTTTGGATAATCTGGGCGTGCCCAATGGAATCACACTGGCCCGCTAAGAAGGCAGCCACATCCATGTCAATGTGATATGATATGAGAAGGACTCAACTGGACGTTATTGGCTCTGAAGGTGAAAGGGACCACAGGGCTAAAGTGTTCTCTAGAATCTGAAAAGGCAAGAAAAGCATGAAAAAACATTTGGCAATTTTGACTTTGAGAATTAATTTGCTTTGACAAAGGGAATAAGGTGGAAGTGACAGTTTGCATCAAAAGGCCTCAGCATGTTTCTACAGCTCTCCCTTGGATGTCTACATCAGCTTTGTGAACATCTTTGTTTAAACACTTTAAACACTTTCAGTCTAGTCTAGAATCAAAGGTGGATAGATAGACTCTATCTCTCAATAGGGGGAACTGCACAGTCTAATTTAAAGCACATGATTTTAGAGTGAAGTGGAAAAATAGGGCCAACTCTGCAAACCCTGAGAATTGAGAAACAAGTTTTCTGTTGTTCTCGCACTAATTTGCAGCAATTTCTCATAGGAGCAACAGGAAACAGATACACATTGCCAATCCTAGAACTGGATTTGTCTATGTATTTCCCCACAAGCAAAATCAAATTTGTGGAAAACCGTAAAATGTTCATTGGATCTGGAGCTGAAGAAGTACAGTGGTTGATGGGCTCAAACCCTCAGACACAGAAATTATGATTCTTTGAAATTTCATGGAACTTCAATGCAGCATAGAGATATGATCTCAACTATGTTGAAGCAAAAGTTTAAATTATGCATGCTATTACTAACGGAGAGCATGGTTTTTGATGATTTACATCAACTCGTGAAATAAGAAATCTTGATTTCCAAGTGCAAATATATTATGCATTGAGATGCAGGACTGGGTTCCATGTTCTGTATTATTAAAGGAAAATAAATAAGAGACTCTTTCCATTCCTCTAACCAAAATATCCAGCCTTTCTCTAAAATTTGCCATAGACATTTAAAGTTTCATAGTGCAAAATCTATTTGCTGACACTTTATCCAACTTTTATACGTTTAATGTTCAAAACTCCTCATTTTGAAAGGATGACTTACTCAAGAGCTAGAAATCCAGCCCAACGATTCCTCTAGGAATTATGTGTTGTGAACCCTGGATATATATGCATGTCCATTCAAAATATGCTGCTCACCCCGAATGGAACCTAAAAAACAGCCACTAATACACTTCTCTGAAATCAAATGGAATAACAGTGTGATCATAAGTGCTGTCCTCAAATATATGAAAGAATCCTTAAAATAAAAAGCCGTTTATTCTTCTGACTGACTGCAATTATGCTCACATTAATAATTTTCATGACTTACTTATAGTCATTGAATTAGGATATCTTAGTATATATGTACTATTACTGCAGCCAAGTCTTTGGTGTAGAGATGTTGTGATCCTTGCAATGCTACCCATTGCAGTATAGTCACTGATTTATCACCTCTGAGGCTCTCCTTAAGAGGTGATTAAGTGGTGACAGGTTGGTCAAGGGTGCACTTCACTGAGACGATGGCTTTTCCTCACATTTCTCTTGTCCAACAACAGGCTAGCCTGGAGATGTTCACAATGCTGAGGTAGACAACCACGGAGAGCTGCATAAACACACTGAGGCTTATTGATGCAAACTGTGACTTCCACCTTACTCTCTTTCCCAAAGCAAATGGAACATGTTCAGTCCAGTCTAGAATCAAAGGTGGATCAAGAGACTCCAACTCTCAATAGGGGAAACTGCACAATCTCATTGAAAGCACATGGATTTAGAGCGAGGCGGAAAAATAGGGCCAACTCTGCAAAACATTCTGCCCCAAGAAATCATTGCAATACAATTCAAAAAAATTTTATTGTGGTCTTCCACAATCCAAGCCTTGAATAATTTCACCTTTCACTTTGCCCCCAGTGGCATTGTAAAGTCATTGGACAAATGAATGAGATTCAAACTATACATTTATAAGTAGCCATGGAATCTCTCCTAATCATGATGGCTTCCTCAAATATAAATATTCCCTCCTATTCCTTGCCTCCCAGCCAACATTCTTATGCCTTCTGAAAGGCAGGGAGAACTTGCCTGACTTGATGACCCAGGACCTCCTGCAGTAACACCAGAAACACAAAGACAGGCACCTGATGGAAAAGACACCTAAATGGAAAATCCTCCAATGGTTCATCCTAGAAGATCCTCTGGGTTCAATCTTGTTCACTGTCTCAGCCACCTGCTCCTCCCACTTGTCACACTTGATTTTAATTTTTAGGTGTTCTTTACTTCAATAGCTAGCACTTTCCTTTTCTAGATCTGACCTTTGTCTTCCTTCCTATCTGTCATGGTCAGGTTCATGTGTCAACTTGGCTAAGTGGTGGTATTTGTTTGTCTGATTGGGCAAGTGCTGTTCTGTCTGTTGCGATGAGGATATTTCATAGAATTAAATCATGATCATGCCAGCTGCATCCAAGCTGATTCCATTTGTAATCAGCCAAGGGAAGTGTCTTCTGCAATGAGTGATGCTCAATCTAATAACTGGAAGACATTTAAGGAGGATTCAGAAGAGACAGATTCTCTTCCTGGATTGGCTGGTGAGCCTCTCCTGTGGAGTTCATCCAACACTCCATCGGAATCATTGGCTTCACAGCCTGCCCTGCAGATTTTGGACTCTGCATTTCTGCGATCATGTGAGATACTTTTATAAATTTTACATTTGCAAGTGTTCCCTGTTGATTCTGTTTCTCTAGAGAACCCTAACTAATACACCATCCTCACCCCTATGTATTTTACTATGTTCTACTATTTCCCAAATGGTATATGCAACCAAATTATCTAGCAACTGATGAATGAATAAAGAAAATGCGGTATAGACATTTCATGTTATATTACTGACTCATACAAAAGAATGACATTTAGATTTATGCTCCAATGTGGGGGACACATAAGACATCAAGTTGAGTGAAATGATCCAGACACACACAAAAAGACAATAATATATGATTTGGAATCTATCAAATACATAGAGTAAGCAAATTCATAGAAAAAGTTAGTAGATTACAAGATACCAGGGGTCAGGCATGAGAGAATGGAGAGATATTGCTTAATGGCTATAGAAGTTCTGTTTGAAAGAATGACAAAGTTTAAATAAAGAATAGGAGTGATGGTAGCCAAATATAGTGAATGAAATTATGACTAATGAATCATATTTTTGAAAGTCATAAAATTATAAAATACAGGGTTTTATTTTTGTTATTACAATTAAAAAGTAATTTAGTTTTTCAATCTAAAAATATCATTATTTCCTATTTAAAAGAATGTAAATAATAATGTATCCATTAATGAAATAAATTGAGCATAGTCCAATAATATTGTGGGTGAGATTAAATGAGACATTCCATAGTAATTGGTTGACCCATGTCATGGTGCATTGAAAAAATCTAAATACATTTATTACAATTAATAAAGATTTTATAAATGAAGGACTACATAGCAGGTCCTAATTTATGATACAAGCTTATATTCCTAAGGGCTTGCCAGAGAATCACGAAGCAAAAGAGTGTAGCATCCATGGCTTTATATCAAATGAATACAGCTCTCTGCATGGATGAAACAGACAATAGGAAATTTCTGGACGCTTCAAGGACTCTGTCCTCACCCAGAGTCAGTGCTTTGGCCATCCAAATGGACCTTGTAGAGAGAAGTTCCCCAGTTCTTTAAGTCAACGACTGATGATCTTCTACATGGTTAGATCAACAGAAGGGAGATGAGTTCATGGAGGACGAATAACAATGCTGAATTAATCTGACTCAAATACCCGTTCTTGGAAACAGACACCAGGGAGAAAAAATGTTCTTATCACACTACATTCCCAAAGGGATAAGATGGATCAGCTGTTGGAGTCACAAGAGGCAACCATACCAAAAACACAGCTATAAGGAAGCTGTACATATCTCTTCTGTGGCTGTCCCTCAGCTTATGCAATTCCAAGCTAAATGGGACATGGTTGTTTCTTTGGGATGACCGATGCCTGACTCCTTTCTGATGTCTTGTCTGGGAGAAGAACTTCAGTGTCCTTCACCAGGCACCCAGGGAAGAATTGAAACTTCCACCTAAAGACCTTCCTCTTGAAGATAACATCGAGGTTAGTCAGAGAGCCAAGTAGATGCTGAAGGAAGTTCTATGTTGAAGGGAAGCTGAGAGCTTTTATCTGCAGTCCTCTGAGTGTTAATTGAGTCTTATCCAGGACTAGAGATCTCTTTGCTTTCTTTCCTCTGTGCTAACTATTAATACATTAAGTAGTCATTACATTTTTAAAAAGGAAGTTTCCCTTGAATTCAGCAATGCAAGGGGTCAGTGGTAAAAATTAAGTAATAGGAATGGAAGCTCAACTAAAACAATAAATGTGATGGATAAAGTAAATCCAGAAAATCAGGCAATCTGTCCAAGTAGCTTGTACTCAAGGCAAGCAGGGAAGATATGGGGAGAGGCTATGGAGGTATGTGCTGTGAAGGGAAGACATTTCCTTTTTATTTTCAAGACAGAACACATTTAAGAAATCTGTGTATTTATGGGAAAGTCCCTGTTCAATGCAGGTAGACATGTTGAAAAATCAGTACATTAGACAATCTTTATCACATTAGTCTTTCATGTGAAATATGAAAAGTTTTAATTTTGGAAAAGGATATGCTAAAACCACAACTTGACAATCATTCCTTCTGGTGAGCTTACGTATATGTTGCTTTCTTATCCATTCACTTTCTTCTTTGGAAATTGTTCAGATTTTTACTTCTCTATGCTTAGCTCTGACTGTTTTATTCTCCTTTTAAATTCTCTTCTTTCAAAAAAATAATAACTGCAGGTTTTCTTGTAACTGAGGTAGAATGTTTCAACAATAATAAACTTCATGCAGTTCAACCTATCAATGTTATATGTTGTGTTTCTCCCATTTCTTTTCTAAATAAGTTATCTTATCTGAATTCATATATCACTTTTATGCACATTGCATCTTGATTTTACGTCTCTGTTTCCCTTGTGCAATTTTTCAAATTTTGGCTAGATCTGTTTCTGAAACTTGCATCATCCTCTAGCACTGTTTAGAAGAATACTTCTTTCTGAATCCGCTAATTTTCACATTCAACATATTCACAAATATATGTGAATCTGTATATCTTTCTGTGGGATGAAATCAGAATTCCTACTGCTGCTTCTCCATGCGTTTTAATATAAAATGTTTTTAATTGCTTTTGAAACTGTTTAAAAAACAATTTTCTCCATGCATTTTAGAAAACTGTGTTTGTATATTATTTTGTTTCCAAGACCTTTTCTATTTCATTGTTAATCAATAGCAATATTATTAAATTATTGCTATTTTACACCTTGTCTTTCTGAATGTAGATTTAATGATTCCATTCAATTTTGTCTAATACAGTTTTCCAATAAGGTTACGACAATTTGTAAGCTGGTTTCATTCACACTGCCAGATTTTCATTTCATAAATCCATATTTTTTCTAAATTTGTGGTTGGAAAAATGCATAATTTTCACATATATTCCCTAAATCACAAAAGAGAACAAAGGATGTGTCATTCCTGACCAGAATTTAAAGTACAATTACAAGTGTGCATATCCCATGATGTCTTCCAGGAAATGTTACATGAAACAAGACAAATCAGTGTAACAGCACAGATTGTCATGGTTTGCCCAGGATAACAGAAGGGTGATCTGGGAAGAGCTTTGAGTGTTGGACGAGGAACAGAAAAAGACTGAATGTGCCCTTTAGAACTGTCAAAAAAGAGGTAAAAACCCAAAGCCCTAAAATAATGAATGATCATTGCACAACGAAGTGAGTGAGGAACCTGCCTCATCCACTTGGGCCTTACAAAACAGTGTGGTCCAACCTACACAGGACAGACACAGGGAAAACAGGAGGGTCAGCACGAGATTTGGAGACCACAACAGGCAGGAGTAGCAAACTTAGTCTGTAGGAACCTCGGCTCCCAGCCTGGCTCCGTTTTGTCTCTCCATCCTCACTTTTCCATTCAGCTCTATGCTCTAAGGACCTTTTGCCTGTTGGCAGGGATTTTTTTTCTTTTAATTAGTTTTTTTAAAAAAAAGCTATTCTTGTCGTTAGTGCAGTAGCTTCTGAGAATTTGACCATTTCTCAGAGTCAGAAGTTCACCTAACCTTGTGAACTGCGATGCACACGCTCACACACGTACACGAAGTGAACAAAGATATCATGAGGCTATTCTGAATGCACCTGACTGTGTATGAGGCACTCTGACATTTCCTATGGTGCTTGCTTACTCTATGCTATAATTATTACAACACGTACTTTTGGCCCATTTATGGGATCTAAACTGAGAATAAACTAGAGGTATGCTTTCCTCATATACTTTTGGAATCATCTGCTTCTTCCCTTTCCCTCTTTGGCATTTCTGAGAAATCACGTCCTTTCATTCATTCTTGTAATATATATTTCTTTAGCTTTTTCTATAGCTGTTCATGAACTCATCAGGTTTAGGGGGAAAGTATGCAGACTATTGCAACATCCCCTAGGACTGACCTCTTCAAGGGAGAAAACACATGGCATTTGATAAAAACAGCACAAGTATTCCTACCATCCAAGTTAAGTGCACACAAGAAGTCATGGTCTCCTGTGGAGGATGTAAGGCATTAGACTGTAAAGGAGATTTCTCCAGCTCACCCTGAATGTGTGTAGGATATTCCATAAGGACAGGAAAGATAAACTGCAAGGGCAACTATTGGAAAGATTCTAGGAAGAGGGAAATGAAAAAATGAAGTCCCTGAATATGGAAATTGTGGAGTTCTTGCAAAGCGGCAAGTTACATTCAATGTCTTAGAGATCAGAAGGGTGAAGGCAGGTGGCAGTGAGAGGGGACGATGGCAGGTCAGCCTGAAGCATCCAGCTTGTGTGTGAAGCTATGGAAGGTTGCATCACTGTCCAGCAGGAAGTCACCAGGGGCTGCATGTCATGGAATATGATCACCCATTTTATAACATGGAAGATGCCTGGCTCTATATGAATATCAATTCATTCTGTAATTGCTGGGAGAGTGGTGAGGAAATGAAATAGAACCATGGAATTGGGGACACAAGGTGTGGAAAGAATGAGACATTTGAGAAGGAGAAGAAACATCAGCCCCATTGCATTACCAGTGATAACATTACTATAAGGATGGAATTATACAAAGCTTTTTACATAGTATGGTCATGCCTCAACCTTCTTAGGATGATGGACACTGTGTCCACTGTTATGTTGGTGAAAGATTTAGAATAGTTCACTTCCTATCAAAGTTTATCAGAAACACATGGTGTATCCAAGATTCAAAATCAGAGTTTATCTGACTTCAAAAATTTTACATTTAAAGACTTCTACTGCATCACAGAAAAATTGCAAACAGCTGTTGTATTTACTCTATTTTCTTCTCTGAGATATTCTTTTATTCCCTGTGATCATTCTACTTTTGGGGTGTTCAATCTGCTTGATGTTTTGCTTTGTGAAAAGATATCACTACTCTTTTTTGGATGAATTGTTTTTGCTCTTTTATTAGTATTTCTGGGAATCAAGGGGATATATCCTGGTCGGAATGCCACCAGAACCCAGGCAGGATTCATTCAAAACAGTCTCTCAGGGAAGACCTGAGATTATACATGTTCTCGAATCCACTTCATCTTCCTCTTTCTGTGCTTTCATAACAGATATTATTTTCTTTAAACACAGGGGAAAATGACAAGATCAAAATTAAACTGCTTGTTTACTTGTCCATGTGGGATTTTCTGGATTCAATTCCATGTTTCCATTTCTAAGTATTTTCAGAATGCATATCTGATGTTGTGTGTGCTCACAGTATTCACTCCAGACCTATTCCCTGTGGATGGCGGTGAGAAGAGGATGGTATTAGCTGGGCCAGGAACCTGGGAGCACGTGTGTGTGTGTGTGTGTGTGTGTGTGTGTGTGTGTGTGTGTGCATGTGTCTGCGTGAGTCCATTTCTTTAGTTGGGAGAGTCCACAACAAACAGGCATCTAAGTTCATAAATTCTAATAGTTGTAGCATATAATACAGAGTCCAAATGCAAACCTATATATGGAAATAAGAGTGATGCCATTAAATTCCAAAGGATATAACTGCAACCGAATTTGTAAAGTGCAAGACTGACATGTGGAGAAGGAAATCTCTGTGTTTTGAATTTGCAGCAGCAAAGCTACCTTGTTCTTCAACCTTCTCTGACACCATCTCTCATCACTCTACCTCTTATCAATTCCATACCAAATTGGCTGCTTTGTTGACCCTGTACATCCTAAATACTGCATTTCCTTAGGTCTTTTGCTTTGGACATGCCCTGTGAAGAGCATGCACTTCCTCAGATATCCTGCTGGGTCAAGCCTTCTCTTCTAAGAGGTCTCTGTTCAGATATCACCTAGTGTTGTGGTTTTGCCTGAACATATTAAGATAAGTAACCTGACACAGTCACTCTTTCTCTCCCCTTTATTAACTACCATCTTTTATTTTTTTATTTATTTATTTTTTAAACTTTTTATTAATTAAAAAAACTTAACAAAAGAACATTAATATATCATTCCATTCTACATATACAATCAGTAATTCTTAATATTATCATATAGTTGCATATTCATCATTTTTTAGAACATTTGCATCGATTTAGAGAAAGAAATAAAAAGACATCAGAAAAA